>BOPN01002913.1:147500-150000 GCA_017312705.2 Penaeus japonicus | reverse complement strand
TATCAGTTGATCCTGTTAATATTTGCTAGATAAGAGTTTGAAGATTAGCCATTCGTTGCATCAGCTGTTCCAGTACTGCAGTATGTCGTACGTGCCTGATGGTGTTACGCAATCATTTAACCGACGGACATACATACTATAGATATTAAAGAACGTAAACAAATAAACACATACATACACGCACAATGGAACCTTATATCAGGATTTGTGTATGTGTGTATGTTTGTGAGTGTGAATGTGTGTGTGTGTGTGTGTGTGTGTGTGTGTTTGTTAGTGTGTGTGTGTTAGTGTGTGTGTGTTACAATCTCTCTCTCTTACTTCCAGCTAGTGTTTTTTTTTTTTTTTTTTTTTTTTTTTATTCCCTTTTGCAGTTGACTGAGCACAACGGACATATGATGCTCTCATAGTTTCCATTCTGAAACTCACCCGGATGAATTGCAATTAATCTTGTAAATCTGTGCAAGGTGTCATGCAATTGTCATGCAGAAGGCCATGTAGCGACTCATGCAATTGCAATGTCCACTGCCAAGCGCGAGATTGTTTTTTTTATATTAGTTATATTATTTATGGATAGATTATCATTATAGCTATAATCATTCTAATTTAATTGTTATGATTATCACCGTCGGTATCATTATAGTCGCTGTTATTATTACTATTACCATTATTAACAATATTTTTATCAATATTGACATCGTTATCATTCTTGTGATTATAGTTGTTATTATCATCTTTACTATTTTCGTTGCTATCAATCATTATCATCACCATTGTTATAATCTTTATCATTAGTATTATCATCATCATTACTATAATATAATTACTATAATCATTATTATCCCTATCATTTTTGTTATCATAGTGTTCACGGTTTTTGTTTTGTTTGTTTGTTTGTTTGTTTTACCATTTCTATTCTCTTTATCAGTATGATCATTTGTATCATAATTATTATCAATATTGTTGTTGTCATTATTATTACTATTTTTGATATCATGATTATTATGATTGTTAGTATTATTATGTTGTTGTTTTTATCATTGCAATTATCATTTTTATTATTATCATTATTATTGTTATTATTATCATTATTATTATTATCATCATCATTAATATTACTATTATCATTATCGTTATTGTTGTTGTTGTTACTAGTATTACAAAAACTATTGCTGTTGCTGCTGTTAGTGTCATTGTTGTTGTTATAATTACCCTTGTCGTTGTTGTTATGATTATTCTCTCTGTCTCTCTCTCTCTCTCTCTCTCTCTCTCTCTCTCTCTCTCTCTCTCTCTCTCTATCTATCTATCTATCTATCTATCTATCTATCTATCTATCTATCTATATATATATATATATATATATATATATATATATATATATATATATATATATATATATATCACTCTTTCTCCTATGTTATATGAATACTCTGTCGTGTTTCTAGTGTTCAAACTTTAAAAAAAAATAATAATATAAACATGACAGCTTCAATTGTCTCTGCGAGTGTTTTATGTAATATAGCACAATGTCGTTGAGTGCATACTTTTTAAAACAAAATGCAATATATAGGTATAAATATAGTTATATACAGTGTGTGTGTGTGTGTGTGTGTGTGTGTGTGTGTGTGTATTGGTGTGTGAAGAAAAGGTTCTTTATAGACAATGATAAAAGTATCTAAACATTTTTTCAGATTAATGATGTTAATCAGATTGTGATTTTCACTCTCTTTCTACTCTCTTTTTTCTAATTAAGTTTGTCAATATCAATTTTGCTCCAAAATTGTTTACAGGATCTGTATGCGCAAACATGTTCACAATAGCAATGAACTTTCATGAAATCAAGTTCATTATTCTTAAGAGATTGCTTCTGCTTCTTCTAAGACTGTTCTTTGTTCAGAAAAGAGACTTTCTTAATATAGGACTATGTACCTTTTGAATTACTCTGGAGCGTTTTTCACGTACACCTGAGGAAAAATGGGGAAAAAATGAAAAAGTGTTCATATACATTCATCATACTTTTTTTTTTTCTTTATTTGATAATCCTTTAATTCTGTTTCATTCAATTTTACTTTTTTTATTATATATATATATATATATATATATATATATATATATATATATATATATATATATATATATATATATATATATTCACTTACCATTCATTCCACTATGTTTATCGCCCCCCTCCTACGCCTGCGATGATATTTGTAGAAAAAAGAAGAGAAGAGGGAGAGAATGAACGAGAGGGATGGAGGCAACGTAATGGAAAAGGTGCGAGGAAAGAGGGAGAACGAATGGTTATATAATGGAGAGAAGATGGAAGCATGGATAGAAAAGATCGAAAATGAAAGGGAGATGAAATACGGCAGATAAAAGAGAATGAGTTAAGAGAGTAAAAAGTGATGGAGGGGATACGGTCAAAGGCTGAATACCAAAAGGAGAGGCAGAGGAACAAAGAGAGAGAGAGAGAGAGAGAGAGAGGAGGGAGGGTAGGGGGTGA
>BOPN01002913.1:87500-92500 GCA_017312705.2 Penaeus japonicus | reverse complement strand
AGAGAGAGGAGATGGATAGAGAGAAAGGGAGGGAGGGAGGGAGAGGGAAAGAGAGAAAGAGAGAGAAAAAGAGAAAGAAATAAAACAAAGACACAGTGAATATGATAAAAAAAACATGAAAATATGAAAAAAAAACACATCAGAAGAAATACAATACACAGAACTCAAACGAGAAAAAGAAGAAGAGGAAGAAGAAAAGGAAAGAAAATGACCAAGCATAAAATACAGAAAATGTCTTTCCTCTTCCTGAGTTCCTAGATCAACAGCACGGTCAGGAGAGAGCCAAACATACAAGAAAGATACTTCGAAACCGACACGGAAGAGAGAAAAAAAAAAAAGGAAAGAAAAAAAATCGTTATTTGTCTTAGAAGTTTGATGTTCCAACTCGTCTGTCAACGTGAAGTTTTGTGGTTCAAAAACCTTTTTGTTTGACGAAAAAAGAAGAATTAGTCTGAGGCTACGTTCAAGGGGCTCAACTATTTCACTTTGTTCCATTCTATCGTTTGCTATTTATTCATTTATTGCTCTATATGTTTAATCATTCCTTTACTTGCTTGTTTGCTCATGTTTTGTTTATCGCCTGATTCATTCATTCACTCGTTCGCTCGTTCATTCACTCGTTTACTCATTTATTTGTTTATTCCTTCATTTATCCATTGATCTATTTACTTGTCTATTTATCTATTTCTCTTTATCTGCTTGTTATCTCTCTCCATCTTTATTAATTCTTCTTATTTCAGGATGCTTCTTTTTTTCTTCATCTTTTCTTTCTTTTTTTTAACATTTCTTGTTCCTAATCTCGTTTTCTTTATCTGTTTCCATTATCGCAATACCTTTTTTATCCTTGATTCTTTTAGTTCTTTATTTCTTCCTCTTTCTCTACTCCCTCTTTTTTATTTATATCAAGGTTCTTATCTCCTGTTCTCTTTATTTCTTCCTTTCCCTTTTTTATTATATCGACTAATGGAAAAACAATTGTAGTAAGAAAAGAATCAGATTAAGATTCTTTTCATCTTTCTTTTTTTTCCTTTTTTTAGATACATAATATGTTGTTGTTGTTTTGCTGTAGCTATTGTTGTTGTTGCTTATTGCTGTTATTTTTGTCGTTGTTGATATTCTTGTTGCTGTACTGTTGTTGTTGTCCAAGAGCATTATCATAAGTAAGATAGGCCGTTCTTTTTTTTTTTTTAAGCTGCCATGATGCTCTCTGGCTAGATAATTAAATGTTGATAAGAATTTCAGTGGCAGCGGTGGTAGCTATGGTAATTGTGATGGTGATGTGATGTTCATGGTGATGGTGGCGTTCATGATTGTTAAGGTAATTGATGGTGTATTGATGATGATGTTATCGGCAGTGATGATAATAACACATATATGAGGATAACAACGTCGTTTTTTTCGAGACCACAGTAGTACCACAGGAAAATCATCACAAGTATTAAGTGGATCGAATAACAGCTATCGCAATCATCGTCAGTGTAATTATGCAACATTACTTTTCTGATCAATATCTTTGGCATGCTCATGATATGATTTTGGTGGAAGAGATCAATATCAGTCACTGTATATAGGTCATATGTAACATCCAAGTTGATGTTTCGCAAAATATAAACCTCGAAAAATATTAGTCTACATACACACACGTATACTTTGTGCGTTGGAGTGATTGCGTGTGCGTACATTTATGTGTTAGAAATGCGAGTATTATATTTCATGTGCATGTGTGTATGAGGTAGATTAATCCATCAACAGCATGATCATCTGTCACATGCAGGTTTATCAAGCAAAAAAATAAATAAAAGTAAACTTTTTTTGATAACCTCTTTTCTGACGAATCCGGCCACCAATTTCGGAAATTGGGAACCTTATTCAAAATTTTTACTCGTCAGTATTGGTCGGGTTCATGTAATTGAATTAACATTTCCTGAACTGTTCTGTCACATGCACAGCCTCGTCCCTGAGTGTTGTGTTGTCTGTATTTGTGTTTGTTTGTGTATTTGTGTTTATTTGTTTGTATGAGTATGTGTGTGTGCGTGTTTGTGTGTTTGTGTGTGTGTGTGTGAAGGGTACTAGTGCCTGCGCGCGTATGAGTATTTTTGTATTCATAAGTATGCTTGCGCATATATAATTGCATGTATGCGCATGTTTACATGTGTATGATTGTGTGTCTGAATTTATGCGTGCTGAAGCATGCATGAATGTACATACTAGTAAACGTATATAATGTATGTACTAAACTTGTAATGTAAAAGTATCTTCATGCCAATAGTAATGATGGTGCCTCAGACAGCATTTCCTTTTTCGTCTTTTCGTTTCTTTTCTCTCTCTCTCTCTCTCTCTCTCTCTCTCTCTCTCTCTCTCTCTCTCTCTTATTTTATTTTCGTTTTTTTTGTTTGTTTTAATGCGATAAGCAAGAATCTTTTAACCCAATTGAGCTCGCCCGCACGCCCACCAAGCCCACCCACCCGCCGCCATTTCCCAAAGCGATGAAGGTCCAGACAAGAAGGCCTCTCACCCATCCCCCCCCCTCCCCCCACACGCCTCCACCCTTGCCTAGTCCTATGGAGCACCTGGCTAGTTTATCCGTTAATGGAATCTTGATAACATTAATTCCCTTCTCGATCCGATTGCCAGTATTCGGGGTTGTGTGATAGTGTTCCTTTCTCTCGCTCTCTCTCTCTATTTATCTATTCATGTATCTATCTATCTATGTATCTATCTATCTATCTATTTATCTATCTATCTGTCTATCAATCTATCAATCTATCTCTCTCTCTCTGTCTCTCTTTTTTTTTTTTTTTTTTTTTTTTTTTTTTTTTTTGTCGGTGTCCATTTTTTGGCTTACATCATCAGATGAATATGTATATGCTATTATATTCTATGTACGTATATGTGTGTGTCTGTGTGTGTGTGTGTGTGTGTGTGTGTGTGTGTGTGTGTGTGTGTGTGTGTGTGTGTGTGTGTGGTGTGTCTGTATTTGTTTTTAGATATCTTTATGTATGTGTGCGTTTTTCTCTTTTCTTTTCTTTTGCACACTTTTAATTCCCTCAGAAAACACGGCATTGAAATCTTTTATTATATAGACACCTCAAGTTCTCAGGAAAAAGTTCGGAGCTAAATCAACATAGGTCCGTCCTGAGTTTATATTCCCATGCAACATTATAGAAACCGTTCTAGAGATCGATCATGGATATAAAAGACACAATAATAATTTCGTGATATTGAAATGAACAGACCACATCAATCAAGAATTTCGAAACAAGCTGCGGATTAATTTTTAATGACGAAAATCAAGGTTGATTGAGGAATGTGATATTTCTTAGACGGTGGGAAGATTCATATGGCTATCTAGTTTGATGATCTTCGGAGCGGCTAAGGTGGATATATATTTAAAACGTGTGTGAGTTTGTGTGTGTGTGTGTGGATGTGTGGGTGGGTGGGTGGTTGGGTGTGTCTGTGTGTATGTGTGCGGGTGTGGTGGGTGTGTGGGTGTGTGTGTGTGTGTGTGTGTGTGTGTGTGTGTGTACGTGTGTGTGTGTGTGTGTATTTGATACATACACAATTTCACCCTTAAAGAAAAAAAACAGACATATGGTTTGCGTGACTTTTTTTAACACAAAACTGGACAGCACATTCCTCGTGGTTCAAAGGACCCAGCCAATGATTAGACAGGACAAAATATCAGAAGGGACTTGTTGTGACTGCCTATACATATATCCATACTATTTTATGTGCCTATTAATTTATGAGTGTATTCGGTATTTCTGACTGAAGGTATTTATCTTACTTCTATCATTATCATTTTTAAGATGGTATTTTCACTTTTATTTGTTTACTTTTATGTTTATGTTATTATTCATATATTTTTTTATATTGAAATGTTTTTCCGTGTTTCTTTTTTCTTTGGGGGGAGGGGGGTAGGCGAGGGGCGTTTCTTTGTATGTTTATTTTCCTTCTCTTTTCTTCTCGTTCGACCTTAGTTTATGTTACCTTTTTTTTCCTCTCCTTTTCTTTTTTCATCATCTTTTTATATTTTACTTTACTTCTTCATATTTCCATTGTCTATAGTTATTTCCTTTCTTGTATTTAATTTACTTTTCATTCTTTTTATTTCTTTTCTTCGTAATTTTCTGTTGTCCAACTGATTTTGTATAATTATTATTATTATCATTATTACTATTATTATTATTCCTCTCACTGTCAATATTATGATTGTTATTATTAGTATTCTCATGATTATTATCACTGTCATTATCATTGTTGTTATTATTAGTTTTATCATCATTATCATCAATGTGATTATCATTAGAATTATTATCATTATTACTTTTACTGTTGTTTCTTTTATTGCTGTTAGTTTCATTATTATTTTGATCATTACCATAACATTATTATAGGTATTGTTACTGTTAATTTCATTATTATCATTTTGTTATCATCATTATGATACTATTAGCATTGTTACCATCATATGATCATTATTGTTGTTATTGTTGTTACTATTAGTATCATTAATTTTTGTTGATGTTGTTGTTGTGGTATCAAGATAATTGTTGATGGTGTTGATGTTGTTTCCATTATTGTTATTATAAGCACTATCGTTTTTATCATCAGCATCATTATTGTTATCAATATAATTACCATCTTAATTGCTATCATGATTATTTCTAATTACCATGATCATGATCAGCATCATAGTATCATCATTACTTCCATACTTGTAATTACCATTCCCATTACTTTCCTTATGAATTTTATATTATCGCCACTATTATAAAGCATCCTTGCTATCATCAACATTATCATCATATCATCGCCACATCATCATTATCATCATTGCTATCAGTACTTTTTCTTTCCTCTTTTTTTTCAAACTGAGTTTCCCTTTTTAACGATTTCATTGCATGCGCTCTGCCCTCTGACCTGCAACACCTAGTCAACATGGAAGAGCAATCTCACCTTTTTAAATTCCTATTGCTCTCCCCCATCACAGGTAGGAA
>BOPN01002913.1:72500-75000 GCA_017312705.2 Penaeus japonicus | reverse complement strand
AGCTCATGACACAAGTGACTTGTTTATTGGCTGACACGAGCTCGCAGTCCATGGCAATCATGACGACAATCACTCTTTTTCTCTTTCTAATTCCTGTATTCTCTATCGCTCTCTCGTTTTGTTTCTCTTATTAGTTGTTGTTTGTGTATTTTTTCCTCGTTTCTTGCATTCTATATTTCATTCCTTTCTTCTCTTCCTCTTCTTCTTTAAAACAGTTGTAATTTCTTGTATATTCTCCTCTTTTTTTCTCGTTTTCCCCTTTCTTAGTCTTCTACTTATGGGGATAGTCTATTGATATTGTCACTAATATACTGATATCATGTTATCTTAATATATTACATTGCGTTATGTTATACCTTTATGCTAAACCTATTGTCAATGTAAACAGTGTTTTGTTAGTACTGTTGGTGTTCCGATTTTTAGGATTTTCATTTGGTAGCAGTAAAAGTAATGCTGGTACCATTATTTTCTACACTCCTTATTGTTATCCTTTTTATCATTGTCATCACTGGCATTAATGTCCTTAACAACACCATCATCGTAATTCTTCTTATTATCAATATTTTCATATTGTTATTTCTATTATCATTCTTGCTATTGTTAGTATCAAAATTATTATCATTCTCATGACCCTTATTATCACCATTATTGTTATAATCTTCATAATGATTATCATCATTATTATAATTTTTATCATCATTAGAATCGTTTCATTATTCTTTTTGTTGTTATCGCCATCATAGCTATTATCATAAATAGCAGTAACGGTAATGCTATTACTACTACTACCACTACTAATTATAGTGCTACTGCTGCTATCACCATTGATATCATTATTATAATCTTTATAATTAATATTGATATCACCTTTGTTATCATCTATTATCATTGCTGCAATTACCGTTATCATAATTATCATTATTAATTTTATCACTGTTGATGTTATCATTATTGTAATTATCATAATTATCGTTATTATCATTACCGTTGTCATTATTACCGTTATCGTTGTCATTATTATCATTATCGATTATTATTATTATCCTTGTCATTATCATCAATATCATCATCATTATAAGTAATATCATCATTATTATAATCATCATTTCTGTTACTATTATCATTATCCTTTTCACACACACAAACATACCCTTGTCTCTGCTTCTTGCTCAACCGTTTTCCATTTGTTTCGTGCCATGTGTCCCGGGTTTTTGCCTTTATGTTGAGTGCACTAATGACACGGCGAGTCAAATTAATGCCTCTCTATATTCTCTCACAGGTAAAGAAGCAGTGCCAGGAACAGCGTCTGTATATCATCATTTCTGACGAGCAATGTGAGTATCACGCTTTCAGATCTCTCATCCGTCAAAAAGGAAAATCAAAATACGAAACATTTATCATAATCTTCTCTTCGTTTTTTTTTCATATGCATTTTCGTTTTTTCATGATACTTTTTTTTCTTCTTCTTTTTCTTTTTTGAAAGAGTCAACTTGCATTTAGCACTGCAATGCGCTGGGATATGATTGTTAATTACATTACCACATTAACTTTCATTATGCTTGTTTGTTCATGCATTAGAAAAAAAACACTAAAATTGCTTATTGTAAGAGGTTTCGTTTTTTGTTTTATTGCACTATATGATCATAAAAATAATATCATTGTCAATCTGATGGAGGCAGAATGAATAATGAAGAATAAGAACAACAACAACAACAACAACAACAATGATAATAATAATAATAATAATAATAATAATAATAATAACATAAGTAATGATCTTTTATCTTACTAATTTTTCATTTGTATCATTTCACAACTGAGATTATAATCACCATTATCTTTAGAATTTGGTGATACTGTCACTGATGAGTTTAACAATAAGCAATGGCTATATTATCACTTTCTTTGAAGTTATCATTTTTAGCAACAACAAAAATTTAAAAAACACACTAACAATATAAACAACAGACGATCATAATGAAATTCCTATCGACCTTAGATAATGATAATGAACAATGACGAAACAAAAGATCGATGGCAGCGTCCCACAGAACAGATGCCAGATACCACCAGACATGAATTCAGAGACGCGCAAGAAGAGCACGGGCGGGGGACCGGATGCGCGCGGAGAGACACAACGAAGAGGTTATATGTTTCAGTGTTGAAGCAAGACATTCAAAAGGGCGTAATGGAAGTGTTCCTGAGAGTGTGGGGCGGGCGAGTGGCATTTTTGTCGACGCTGTTCACAAAGGAGAAAGTGTAATGAGATGCAAATATCGCCCTTGGCTTCTCTTTTCCATGACAGCTCTGCCTACCTATGTCTGTCTCTGCATTTGGATGTTTTTTTTTTTTTTTTTTTTTTTTTTTTTTTTTTTTGGGTGAGTGTAATGTGTGTGCGTGTGTGTGTGTGTGTGTGTGTGTGTGTGTGTGTGTGTGTGTGTGTGTGTTGTGTGTGTGTGTGTGTGTGTGTTTGTACCTGTGTGTGTGTTTGGATAGATGA
>BOPN01002913.1:55000-57500 GCA_017312705.2 Penaeus japonicus | reverse complement strand
CTAGGGATTATGTGTTAATCGGTTGGGCGTGGAATGTTAGGTGTGTTTGATTGCGATTGTGTTAATAGCGAGAGATAATAATCAGCTTGAGACCTATTTATGTTTGTTGTAGTGATGGCAGTCTCCATCGGGTAATCAATTTGATGAAAGCATTTGATGTTGGTCGTTCATTATCTTGATATGACAATGATCACAGGGATTAATATATATATATACATATATATATATATATATACATATATATATATATATATATATATATATATATATATATATATATAATAATAATAATAATAATAATAATAATAATAATAATAATAATACTAATAATAATAATAATAATAATAATAATAATAATAATAATAACAATAATAATAATAATAATAATAATAATAACAATAATAATAATAATAACAATAATAATAATAATAATAATATTAATAATAATAATAATAATAATAATATAATAATAATAATATAAATAATATAATAATAATAATAATACGTATATATATATACGGATGTAAACTAATAATAATAATAATATAATATATATATATATATATATATATATATATATATATATATATATATATATATATATAATAATAATAATAATAATAATAATAATAATATGTAATATATATATATATAATAATGGCTAATAATACAATGTGTGTGTGTGTTGGAACGCATTTGTTTATGTGTATACATAACTATATATATATATATATATATATATATATATATATATATATATATATATATATATATATATATATATATATATATATATATTTATATATATATAGATTATATATATATATATATATATATATATATACACATATGTATATGTACATATATATATATTCACTCCTATGCCAATGCGTAACGTAAGTGTATGTCTATACAAAGCATCAGTGCTATTTTTTATTTACAGGAAATAATCTCAAAATTAAAATCATTCACTCGTTCCCTTATCATCCTAACGATCATCAATAACAACTTAATCATCACTACACTTTTTTTTAATTTATAGATACTACTACTAATAATAATAATCAATAGATACGAATAATGATGATCCCTGCTAAGGAAATATATGAGCGTACACTGAGACTAGCAAGCGCAACCTAAAGTCAGTTTACTGCACACGGAATGTACTTCTTACTTTCATAAGATTTAAATATTATAATGTGTAGCTACTATCCCTCCAGTTCTCTATATCTAGTTCAGAGTTCTAAATGAAGGGTGCCAATGGTGGTGGTGGTGGGGGGGGGACCCAAATCCCTTGAATTCGTGGCACTAAAGAAGGTGTTTTGGTGAATTCTAAATGGGTTTTGACACTTCGGGGATGACTCCTTGGTAAACAGTTTTCTCAAGGCCAAACATCTAAGTGTATTGAAAGTCTTAACATCGTTTGTGAAGTTATCTTGTTGTCGACCGACCTCAGGAGATGAGAGAGTACAGGTGAGATGCCAGGATAATGGAATAGAAAGGAAGTAGCGTTATTGTTTGTTTGTATATATGATGTTTGTGTGTGTGATGAGGTGTTTTGTGTGATGTGGTGTGTTGTGTGATGTGGTGTGTGTGTGTGCGTGTGCGTGTGTGTGATGTGGTGTGTGTTTTGTGATGTGGTGTGTGTGTGTGATGTGTCATTATCTGCATGAAGGTACATACGATCTTAAAAGGCCTCAAATTCACGATGTTAACATTACATTTACTACTTACTCGTACTTACAGCACCATGTCGTTATTGGCTCTATTCCTTGCCATTTATCCACTACACATTACAGTTTTCGTGTTATGTTGATCGTTATCGCATACGTTATAACAACCCTTGTGGTTATGTTCATGGCAAACACAATGTCCTTTTAATCTCTTTGCCAATAAGAACGTAAGTTACGTACACACGCACGTCCGAAAAGAAATCAAATTAAATCAAAACGGCTATACTAAATCGAATTAATGAAAAAGTCGTTCTCCCCCGTAGATTACCAACACTCCCACAAACAAACACGCACGCATGAACCTGCAGTCAAGCAAGCAAGCACACCTATTAAAGCAGATTCCCTCCCCCCCTTCCACCCTTAACCTCCAAAGGCTCACACACGCACAAGCTCTTAAGTGTGTTTGCCGGGAACGACACACGAATTCAGACTCCATACTAATTCTCCTCCTTTGCGGCCTGACGGCACTGTTCCTTCTCTCACCCCCCCCCTCCTCACCCCCCCCCCCACCTCCATAGACGTATTTGCTTTCCTCTTGCTCTGCCTGGCTGTCTATCTGTGTATTTCTGTATCTCCCTCTAGCTTAGCTTTCTATCTTTCTATCTATCTATCTCTTTCTATCTATTTATGTGTGTATTTATTTATCTATCTATTTATATATCTACCTCTCTTTCTATCTTTCTATCTATACATATATCAATTTATGTGTGTGTATGTATATATGTATATATGTATATGTATATATATATATATATATATGTATATAT
>BOPN01002912.1:167500-170000 GCA_017312705.2 Penaeus japonicus | reverse complement strand
TAAATCACGTATTGGCACCTCTTCATGACGTCATTGCGGTTTGAGGTTACTTTCACTCTCGACCATTTTCTATCGTGCTCACCTGCGCCCGTCTGCCATTCATACTCGCAGTCTGCCAGGCGTCTGAGCTCTACGTCTGTCCCTCCGTCTTAGTGTCTCTTAGTTATCCGATCCTCACCCTCGAGGAAGTGCTACTCCACGAGTCCCAAGAAGTTCTTGAGGAATAAGAGCAAAAGGAAAGTCGAAACTTCAATCGTCTCAAGAACTCTCGCGCCTCTCTACGCAGACATCATGAAAACCTGGGTAAGTGTAGTGCCAACTTTCGGTCGCATAAAAAAGGGGAAATTAATCGCAACGGACGAGAGGGAAAGAGCAACAGACTTGGCTGCCACGATCGTCTGTCTCTTGGCCTTTTATAGCCCGTCTGGACGAAGGCATGGGAGTCCTCTAGGTAACCGGGCCGAGGCGAGAAGGGAAGTTTATGGGCGGTTTAGATTGGAAGTTTCGTGCGAAAATTAGAGTTGAAGTTTCGGGCGAAAGTTGGATTTGAAGTTTCGGACGAAAAGTTAATATTTTTTTTAGACAAAATCTAGATTTTTAAAGTTTCAATAAAAATCAATTAAGAAATGTTAGGAGAAATTAAAAAAAGGACCGGGTAGAGAGGGGCATAGATAGATAGACAGACAGAGAGAGAGAGAACCAGAGAGAGAAAAACGAATCCGATCATGTGACCGAAATTCGAATTCGAAGCGTTAAGGCGAACATGACATCACTCTCACACAACATTCTCAATAAACGAATAAAGTTAAAAAAAAAAAAAAACAATAAACAAATAGACCAACAAACAAATAAATAGACGACAAACTATCATCTCCCACTTAAAAATACCGGACATGAAGAGATCTCCTTAGATTCGCAAGTGACATTCTTCGAATTATTGAAACCTAATTTAACGAAAGAATGATCAACGAAGCTCGGGTCTTAGCGGGGGCGAGGGGTGGGGGGTGGGGGGGGGTGGGGGGGCAATTGTCGGGGTACATGGGCCAGGCTGCAGGACGAGGAGGCTTGTAAGGGACTAAAATATAGGATTGATAAGGTAGTGGGATAGGCTTGTATAGGACTGTGATATTGGTTTAATGAGTTATAGGATAGGCTTATAAAGGAGTGTAATGCAAGTTTGATAGGATATAAGGATAGGCTTGAAAATGATTGCGATATATTTTGATAGTGATATAGGATTGTAAAGAAAGACGATTAAGTGAAACAAGAGAGTTATATACATTTGCTTATTTTGATAAAAACACCTTATTTAAATGTAGACTTTTTTATCCCTTTGTATAAGAGTTACTTTGATTTGCATTGTACACCAAGATTGATAAGTGAAACCAAAGAATTATCATCATTTGTTTTTCTTTGTGTGAACAGCTCGCCGTTTAGATAAAATATATATATTTCATTTCTTTGTATGTGAGTGAGTGAAATCTTATTTGCAGTGCTGGGTATCAATCCAGGAAGACTAATCTTTGGCCTCAATTACATAGGTTTTTTTTTTGATAATTCACACACACATTATATATGAATATATATATATATATATATATATATATATATATATATATATATATATATATATACACATATATACATATATATCAATGTAGTTAAGAACCGTACAATCTTCAGGTAAATAATCCAGTAGTAATCAAATATATTTCTAGTGAGACCGACTTTATTTGATACAAAATGATACAATTTTCCTTGCAATAGTAACACGCTTAAACAAAAGTTCTTAGTGACGTAAGTCTGGAAGAATCGGAGCTCAGGAAGGGTTGATCCTACAGAGTCCTTTGGCCTTGAGTTTCCTCCCCAAAAAAGGGGTCCAAAGTAGGCACTCCTCTTGGCACTCTCTAAATATTGATCTAGTAGAGTATAGCCTAAGACTGGCCCAGTTATGCTACGTTTAGATGAATCTGCACGACTGAGGCCCTAAGCCCTTCAACCAACCTAAAAAATGGCCCTAGAAGCTCCATAATAAGGTGTTCTCACTGCCCCTTCCCTTCCTAATTTCCGATACGGGGGTCACCAGCATCCAATAACATCCAGCCCGGATAGACGCATCTCCCGCTCGCATTAGCATTCAGCCCGTGGGTTCAGGGAGAGGGGGGGTGGGGGGGATGTCCCAGCGGCCCTCGTCCTCCCTCGCCCTCCTTCGCCCAAACCGGGAACCCGTGGAAAATTAGTGATTCTCAGTCAAACATCACAGGACTTGTGTTTTATACCGTCATACAATATTAATGGAGCATCCTTACGGTGTCTCCATCCCGTCCTCCTTTCGCTCTCCCTAACCCCTTTCTTCTTTCTCCTTCCTCCTCTTCTTCCGTTTACTTGGGTTTTCCTTTTTCTCTTTTACCTTCCATCTCCCCCCCCCCCACCCCTCTCACTCTCACTCTTTCTCTTTCCACCCATACACACATAAACACACACATACTTACACTAACAC
>BOPN01002912.1:157500-165000 GCA_017312705.2 Penaeus japonicus | reverse complement strand
CTCTCTACTTTCTTATCCGTTTTGAGTGGTTATGAATGATGTCCCTCAATCTCTCTCTCTATCTATCTATCTATCTCTCTCTTTCTTTCTCTTGAATGAATTACAAAAGGGAGAAAGAAAAGCAGAAAATAATTTCCGTGTGAGTTTTTCAAAAGTTATAATTAAAGTGAGTTGATGATTCATCATCCAACAATTAGTATTCATGCAAGTGACCTACGAGTTCACTGTGTGGGGTCACTTATACCCCGTGTGTTGACCTGTTGGCGCCCCCCTCTCCCCCCTGCCCCCCACTCTGCCTCATCTAAGGTCACTCGCTACGTGCTCGGCGTTTTGAGTCACAAATGTCATTCATTTTATTCTTCGAGAAGACATTATAAAAATCCATATTTACGAGATCAAATGGTCAAGTGGTAATTAGCAAGATTCGTGTTTGACAGTCAGCTAATAAAATGTAATTCGTAAAAGTTACGGAATCAACAGAACAGAACAAGACAAAAAGAGAGAGAGAGATACGTCGGGGGATGGAAACCTGCCCTGGATACAGAACAAAGGCTGCCAATTATCAACCAGAAGATCTTGAGACATGAACAGAAATACCCCTTGATTAGGAGACTTAATTCCCGGTCTGGAGAGAGCAGTGAATCCTACGAGAAAACGCGAGATCTCGTCCATCGCGAGATCTCGTAAACCGCGAGCTCACCGTCAACGGATGGATCTCGCGAACTGCGTCAACGGTCTCGTCAACCACGGGATCTCGTAAACAGCGAGATATCGAGAAGGAAATGGTGTTCATGTAGGTTTTCCTAAGAAGCAAAGTCCCAAAGGAGGTGATGGAAGGGTCGGCAGTCCATTTTTTCTTCCCTTTTTGTTCCAAATCATCAGTTACATCTTAAGCCTTTCACTCGACCTGTCTTGACCACACCCAGAGACACTTCAACTAACCCCCTTGATCACTCCCTCTCCTGCTTCACCCCCTCCCTCCCCCTTTCTCTCTCCTCCCCCTCCCCCCTTCCCCCTCATCTTCCTCCCTCCGTCTTCCTTCTCTCGGTTCTTTCTCCTTTTTTTGGCGATGGAAGGAATGCTGAAGATTTTTGGATAATGGAGATGGAGAGAAGGGAAGGTCAAAGAACAAAAGCATGAGGCGTTAGAAGAAAGAGAGAGATTGTGATGATGAGAATGATTATACTAAATGTGATGATGATAAGGATAGGGGTAATAATGTTGGTGATGACAATGATGATGATTTTTATGGCAGTGAGGGTGATGATTCATAATGAGTTTGTAGTTTGGTTTATCATGATGAACACAATAATCGTGATGATGAGGGGGTGGATCATTATCATCCTCTTTGTGATTTTTTTATTATTGTTATTACAGTCATTAGAATTGTTACTATTATCATTATGATTACTATCTAAATTATCATTACTTCTATCGTTATTGCTGTTATCATCATCATTATCCTTATTAGTTTTCCTTTCATAACAAGAACTCTTATCTTCTACCACCTTCACCTATTGTTCATCATGATCATTATCAGCATCATCAGCTGAACTCGAGCTCTATATAACCTTACCTATAAAATATAATAATCTTAAGCATTAGAATAAAACGAAGGAACTCATGAAGACCTTGGAGTATAAACAACATTATCATAACAATAAACAAAAAACAGACGTGTGTTTTATGTTATTTTTTTCTTCTTTTTTATTCCTGTTCGGAAAACCGTATATAATTGTCTTTATGTACAGTAGTGTATATCATTGACTGTAACCATCAACGTGTGCATTAGATTTACAAATGAGTTTATGTGCGGGAATATATAATACGGAATGTACTCTAAATCATATCCCGCCTCCATATGCGGACGTGCAAAAATCATTGATAGAAATCTGGATAGCAAACGAGATGCCTATCCAATCAAAACTCGTCTCGAAATCGGTCCAACTGTCGTCGCAATTTGTAACTGTCATGTATAAAAAAAAGAAAAAAAGGGATGGTGACGTCCTCTCCCACCAGACGGACATTCAACACGACGCGGGATCTATTTTTGTTTATCGTCAGTGCGCATTCTCTTCGTCTTCTTGTCGAATAATTATGGGTCCGGAGAGAGGGATAACAAGCGTCTCTTTGCACATGAGATATTACGGACGTCACGGAAATATTTCTGGTCCGTCCGTGTCATTCCCCGACAGCAACCAGACGCGAGTATTAATAAGGCAAGATGGCGACCACCCAGAGGCTTCTCATTCCTTGTCACCTCGGATTTTTTTCTCGCTCTCTCTCTCTCTCTTCCTTTGTATTTCCATTTACTCTACGTAGGTATAGATTTCTCTTTCCCTTTGTTTTCGTGCTGAAGAACGAAGGCGTGATTTCCATAGCGTCAGGCTGTAAGACAAATACGACAACGGAAATATGAGAGAGAGAAAAAAAAAGAAAGTTCGAGCAGATAGACAGACTCCCGACGCCAGAATTCGTCGTGGGTCCAAATGAGAGTCTTTGTCCAGAATTAGATGCTGATTTGACGGACTCGCGGAGTGGCCGTCACGACCGGTTTTCAGATGGGGGTTGAATTCTCCTGTTGACTTTGATTGATTCCCGGTGATGGCTCGTGGCAGCTGGGAGGAAGAGAGGGGGAGGGAGGGAGGAAGAGGGAGGGAGGGGGGAAGAGAGAGGGAGGGGGGAAGAGGGATAGGGAAGGAGGGAGGGAGCGGATAGTGGGAGAGGAGAGAAGAAAGGAAGCTGGTGTTAAGTATGGAGGAAGAGGGAAAACTAAAAGGGGTGAGAGGAGAGAGAAGAAGATAGGAGCAAGGTTCAAAGGAGGGAGAGAAGAAGATGGAGAACGAGGGAGAAGATGAAGGAGGGAAAAGAAACAGATGGAGTAGAGTCCCCCCTCCCCCTCCCCCATATGCTCCACCCTCAGATCCTCGAGACAACATATACAGGGAGAATTACAAACCACAGGGAGATCAATCAGACAGGAGGAGGTCAGACAAGGATGAAGACACAAAGACGAAAAGAAAAGGGTAGTTAAGAATAAACAACTGGAGAAAAGATAAAAAGATGAGACCAAACCGCGACCACAAAACAATCATTCAAATGATAAGGACAAACAAATAATAAGATAGAAATGTAAATAGGAGAATGGATAAATAAGTGGATAGAAACATGAATAGAAAAGCATTCAGGATAGCAAATAAATAAATAAATGGAGGAAACATAGAACAATGAAAAAAAATAATAACATAAATGAAAATACGAAAAAAATAAGGATTGAAAAAAAATAAGAATAAATAGAGAGAGGAGGAAATATAATAGACGAGGGAGAAAAGGATAGACGAAAAAAGGAAAGCGATAAAGAGATGAAGCAAGCACAAACAAACAAAAACGAGATGAATACGACTTAATAAAATAAATACAGATAATGCGAGAAAAATAGGGTATTATACTCATTATCTCTCTCTCTCTCTCTCTCTCTCTCTCTCTCTCTCTCTCTCTCTCTCTCTCTCTCTCTCTCTCTCTCTCTCTCTCTCTCTCTCTCTCTCTCTCACACAAGCCTGCAAGTGGCAAGGTCTAAGAATAGCAATATCAGCTTCAACATTGCAAAAGTTTGGTAAAATCAGAGTGTTGCGATGTGATATTTTTGAAAATATATCTTTAATGTTTTACGAATATTTTGAAATTAAACTTAAGAGTGTTGAGGATATAGATATATGATGATGATAATAATACTGATAGTGATACTATTACACTAATAATAAGAGTGATAACATGGTAATAACAATGGTATTGATAATGATAACAATAATGATATTGATAATGATAACAATAATGATATTGATAATGATAATAATAATGATAATAATGATGATGAAGATGTTAATAATGATAATAATAATAACAAAAAAATAAAATAATAAATAATAATGATGATGGTAATAATGGTAATAATAATAATGATCATGACAATGATAATGATAATAGTATTAATAATGTTAATAACAATAATGATCCAGTAATTCAAAATTCATTTTATGCCAAAATTCCGGCTATCCCACGTCTCGGGATAAGCAGTATTACAAAGCGAATAAAAGAAAAAAGAAAGAAAAAAAGAAAGGAAGAAAGAAAGAAAGAAAGGGGAAAAAAATGAATAAAAAATACATACATATATATATATATATATATATATATATATATATATATACATATATATATATATATATATATATATATATATATATATACATATATATATATACTTACATACACCCATTGTCACGGTATGCTGTTAACTAGCAAACTACCAGACGAGCCCAGTTACGCTTGTTCTTGGTTAATCAAGAACAGGAATTTCATTTTTCTGCCTCAGATTTGATAAGCACTTTTTTTTCTAGGTGTAGGGCAAAACGGCTAATTTGTGATGTTTGTGCCTAAGTAGGATTAATTTTGGTGTTTGAACTTTAATTTATTCCATTGGTTAATTTTTGCTCAGTGTAAGAAATCATACTTTGATAAGTCATTGTCATTGTCGGTTGATTTTTTTTATTTATTAAGCATTGAGCGAATTTCCTCTGTCAGGAACTCCAAGTTAAAAAGCCACAGCGCTTCAATAAGAAAACCGGTCGCAACTCATATGACGGACAGGGAAGAGTGTCGAGGAATGGTCGTATCACTCCTTTTCCACGGTGACTGGTATTTCAGGTCCACGGTGACTGGTATTTCAGGGTGCCCCGTACTTAGCTTTTGGCGGAAGTCCTTATAGGTACTATGACAGAAGGACGTCGGCCACGTAGCGAAGCCACACAGCCTTGATTCCGACGAAAGACCGGAGATGGTTGGCCTCCAGGGTTTCCACCACCGATAATTGTGAGTAAAATAAACGCAAGCCCCTGGACTTGTACGTACTTTTGTTCAAGGACCTCGAATGGGCCACACTCTACACTGCTACACTGAGGCTAGTGAGTGTAGTCGTCTCTCGGTAGTGGTTGCTGGCCCTCGCTTATTACTTCTACGGTTCGTCTGGCAGCTCCTCCGGTGGTTTCATCTGTTGGTGAACAATGATTTGATATCGGAGCTCATATGTTTCTTGCACCGCATCTTAATGTCCCAGCGGCTCTGATACAAATGAATAAGAACATGCGCACAACATCGGGGAGCGAGCTTTTAAAGGTCATTGCGTGCCTTATTATCAATGTTAACTGACCTTTATTACTCATAAAAGGCAATTCTATATCCCCAATGAAGCAGGAGAGCCAAAAGCTTCGACATAGCAGCTTCGTTGTTTTATTTGTATTTTTTTTTTATATGAATCCTCCACGAATATATTTGTATAGAAAAGATAATATTTCAAAACTATAAAGAATAAATGTCCATAAAATTTTACATACCTCATGAGAATTGATTTGCAACAAGCTACAGAATCCAATAGAATAGGAAAGAGAGCTCTCAGATCTTGAATTAAAATATGCTGAAAATACTTACTGCAATCCGGGCTGGAATGTAAGTTATTCTACGCTATCCAAAAATACACAGTAAACGATATTCTATTTGCGTAAATTGTTATATTTATGAGGATGATGAGGGGAATGATATTGATAATGATACTATCAATAATGATGGTGCTACTATTACTACTACTATTTATAGTAATGATGAGGACGATGATAATGATTATGATGATGATGAAAATGATGGTTGTTCTACTGCTGCTGCTGTTAATTGTGTTAGCGATAATGATGATGGTAATGCATATAAGGATAATAGCAAATATGATGACAATGATAATGTTGATAGTGATAATAATGATAGAAATGATGACAATAATGATTTGTAATGATAATAACAATTGTCATTATCATGATGATAATGATAATAAAACATTAATAAGGATAATAACATTGATAATGATAATGATGATAATGATAATGATGATGATAATAATAATGATAATGATCATGATATTTTGAATGGCAATGATACTAATAATAATGATAATAATGATCATTGATGATAATTGTAATGATACTAACTAAACAAATTAAAATTCAAAATACTTTAATCCATTAATTATAATGGTTGTTCTATTTACATGTATAGTATCTACATTGTATAATAACATAGTATGAACATAGATAATATAAAGTACAGGTGTGACCAATATAGACAACATATTATCATTACAAGTGTTTGAAATACCGTGTTTGGCTTGATGCTCAAGCGCCTGATGTCATTGATAATTCAGATGTTCTTTCAATTTTATTTGAAATGTACTTAGGTGAGAAATATTTTTCCAAGATGTTGTGGCAGATGGTTCTAGATTATTGGTCCTCGGATGTGCATATTTTTTGCCTCTGTTTTCGTGTTTGACCTTTTGATATACAGATATGTTTTATCTCTTGTTTCGACTCCTGTTAAACTGGATATTGTTTTTGCAGGTAAAAGCCAATGTGGATAATGTCCTTGTATACTTTTGTGGATTAGTATACTTGTGTCATAATTGTATTTTTGTTGGATTTTTAACCATTTTAATTTGTTTATGTATGGTGTTATGTGGTCAAATTTGTATACATTTCCTATTGCTACTCTTGCAGCAAAGTTTTGTAGTGTTTGCGTTTTTTGTATTTGTGTTTTGTTTGTTGAACCCTAGATGTTTATACAATAGTTAAGGATACTGAGGGCTGTTCTCTGTACGACAGTGATTCTTGTTTCTGTAGGGATTTTGTCTTTTATGTGATTTAGGTATATCAAGGTGCCCATTACTTTCCTGTAAATGTAGTCAATATGTGTTTCAAAAGTAATGTATCTGCCTATGTATATTCCTAAATTTTTTACTAAGGTGCTTGGTTTAATGTAGCAACCTCTGAATTCTATAGTTGTATCTGTGAGGATTTTGGCGTTGTTTTGACGGCTGCCTATGAAAATGAATTGTGTTTTCTGTGGATTCAGTTTCAGACCATTTCTGTCAAAGTAACTCTTTGCTTCTGTGAGAGTCTGTTTAGTGTTTTCTATTAATTGGTTAAAAATGTTTATAGAGGCTGCATGACGAAATTGAGAGTCATCGGCGTACTGAATAAGAAAACAGTTTTTTGCACCTGTCGACGTCATTAATAAATATAGCAAATAAAATTGAGCCTAATATGAAGCCTTGTGGAACACCAAATGAGACTTGTTGTTTTAACGACAGATTATCACGTATTTTGACAGACTGAGTTCTGGTGGATAAGTAATTTCTAAACCAATAGTTATCAATTCCGTGATTTCTTAGTTTGTTGAGAAGAATTTAATGGTTAACACTGTCAAAGGCTTTCGACAAATCGCATAGAGTGAGCAAGTTTATTTGTTTTTTGTCTATGTTGCTATAAATTTCATTTGTGATTTTCAATAATGCTGTTTCGGTTGATAGCTTACTTCTAAATCCGCGTTGCGTGTTAGATAAAAGGTTATTTGCTTCCAGGAATGCTGTTAATTGATTTGCAACTATTTTCTCAAGAACTTTCGACA
>BOPN01002912.1:140000-142500 GCA_017312705.2 Penaeus japonicus | reverse complement strand
AAGAGTATTCTTTCATGACTCACCTTTTTTTCCAACGCTGGGAAAGAGTTCGAGTCCCTTTTACTCCCTTTAAGACGGTGGATGAAAGGGAGAGCTGTGATCTGGCCTTGACATTCTAGGCATTTCAGAGCTCGGGAATGTCAATGGGAAATGTGCTCTTATGTAGCGGGAAAAGTGAGGAATGGATACGAGGGTTGAAGATTCTGAATTAGAACTTTCAGGTGGATACTTTTTTACTACTTCTACAACTATTTCTACTTGTTCCACTACTTCTTTTACTATTACTTCTGTTACTACTACTACTAATTACTACTACTACTACTACTACTACTACTACTACTACTACTACTACTACTATTATTATTATTATTATTATTACTACTACTACTACTTATATTAATATCAACAATAGCAGTAGTAATAGTGGAAGTGATCTTGATAATAGTGCAAATAAAAATCAGTAATATTGCTAGTAATGATAATAGTAGTGGTAGTATGATAATCACAAAAGAAAGTTGTAGTAGCGTTTGGAAAAGTGATGATGTAAATAGTGATAATAATGTTTATAAGATAATGATGATAATAATTCAGGTAATAGTAGTCATTGTAATTATGAAACTGATAATAATGATACAAAAACAATGATAATGACAGTAGGAGCAACAGCATTAATATTGATATAAATGATAATAATGATGATGATGATAATAGTAATAATAATGGTGATAAAAACAATCATAATGGTTAAAATCATAAGGATAATGATAACCATAACCATAATCATAATGATTATGATAATGATGATGGTAATAATGGTAATGACAATGATGATAATGATTATGATAACAATAGAATTAGAAGTGATGATACTATTCCTATTAATAATGATGATAATAATTATGATAATGATAATAATGGCAATAATAATGGTGATAATAATCATAATAATAGTAATAATTTTTATAGCAATGATCGTGATATTGATAAAATAATAGCAGTAATACGTTTAACATTAATACCACTAATGATAGGAATGATAATAATTATAATGATGACAAGATAAAAATGATTATGCAGACAATAACAATAACAATAACAACAATAGCAGCAACAAAAATAATACTAATGATAATGATAATGATAAAAGTAATAATATTTACTGCTACTAAAAATACCCCCCGCCCCCCCACTTATATGCCATATAAACATCATACCAAAACATTTGTCACTCGCTACATTATTTCAGTAACAGAACTATCTTATCCCCCCTCCCCCTTCTCTCTCTCACTGACGTTATACATCATAACTATCGCATAATGAAACAAACAAATATGCTCTGAAAATAGAAAGTACGCGAAATAGAAATGGATGACGCGAGCACTGTAGACCCGGTTTAATTAAGCGAAGATGAATTCAAATTTAAGTTTATTGCTTCAGTTTAATTAAAAAGAAAGAAAGGGAAAAAAGAAAGAAAGTAAAAGAAAGTAGAACGTCCCCTTTAGATTGATTCTGAGAAGGAGTACAAGAGCTTTTGCAATTCTGTTATCTCTTTTATGTCCTCAAAGCTTGCAATATGGATGAGCCTTTTAGTCTTTTATTTAAATGCTGCGTCGATGGAATCTCAAATCTCAATATCTTGTTTATGAATGATTTGTCATTTATCCAACAGGCGTGGTCATAAAAGTTAGGTATTTGTGGGTAGAAAAATAAACAAATCAGATTGTTTTGATTCTGGTTCTTATTTCAAATCCGATCTTGGCCTAGCCTTGGTTGGCTACGTATTGAACTGAATAGTTTGATGTGTTGTGATTTTTTTCATATATCAAATATGGTATCATCTTTTGGGAAATCACTGTATCGCCTTTTTTATTTTGTATGTGATGACCTCTTTTAGGTAGTCTGTCTTTAGGTAATCTGTCTGCAGTTTTTGTGGTTCAGTAATAGTGATACTGCCCATATAGTAATCACTGCCTAATTTGTTTAACTTTACTGATGGTTGTACAAAATTTCACAGCTTTGAGTGTAAGCTTGTAAGCCTGTTTGTGGTCATATACAGACCGATTTACATAGAACTTTTAATCCTAACTTTTGATAGACCTACAGCTTCTAGTATCATTCCCTTTAAATTTTATAACTTTAAATCAGAATCATATCGCTATTATAACGATTCTGAAAATCTTGCCAACTCAGTTTGTGTCGTGCTAGCCAAGTCATGTACCATCCTGTAATCTTGGTGATACAAAATATTGTTTTATATGGACAAAAGCTTACCTTACTCTGCTCCTAGACTGTAAAGATCCGTCAGTGTAGCATTCATACACACTGTTCATATTTTCCATATTCTTAATGATAATTGCATGTGCGTACTGCTTAAGGATAACAGGCGACAGTGTTTATTTTAGGTACATTTGCATAAAAAACGCTCAATGCCGACATTTTCCATGGTGGAATAGAGCGTCCATATGAGGTCCTACTTACAGGTATTTGTAATTGCGTTATG
>BOPN01002912.1:72500-75000 GCA_017312705.2 Penaeus japonicus | reverse complement strand
ACTTGTTTCTTTGTTCTTTTCCGTCTTTCTGTTTCCTAAGTGTCTCTTTCTTTCTATTGGTTGCATCGATCTTAACTTTTTGGCTCTCTAACGTTATGTAAATATGAATATATATGTATATATGCATATATATATATATATATATATATATATATATATATATATATATACATATATATATATGTATCGCATAAAACATAGACACGTATATATAGAGATACATATACATATATACTTATATACACCCATCTATCTAATAATCTATCAATCAAATAATCAATCAATAAATTTATCTACCTCTATGTATATATCTATATATGCTGCCACATGACCTATATGTTGGCTCTGAAGTTCCGCATGTGTAAAGGGAAGCTTCAAGTGAGCTTACCTTTCCTTTCACCAGCAGACCACAAGCTCTTTTCCCTTCGCTCTTTCCCTTCCCTTATAATTCTCACTTTCTTTTAATCTTATTCTTAGAAGTGTATAGATCAAATTATCATTTTCTCTGATAATGATTATGATTATCATAACAATCATTATTATTATTTTTACTTATTTCTTTATTATTGGCATTATTAATGCTTTTGTTGTCACTATCATCACCAATATTAACATCGTTA
Organism: Penaeus japonicus; assembly: GCA_017312705.2. NCBI lineage: Eukaryota > Metazoa > Arthropoda > Malacostraca > Decapoda > Penaeidae > Penaeus > Penaeus japonicus. The sequence goes on along the minus strand of BOPN01002912.1, from coordinate 74,380 downwards.
TTGTTGTTATTGCTAACACTGTTGATATTTGTATTATCATTATGATGATTATATATTATTTACATTATCATCATCATTATCATTATCCCTATTATCATTATAATTGTTATCATGATTATTATTGTTATGATTATTATCATTGGTTTTATTATTGTTATTATTATTATCATCAATATCTTTATCATAATTATAAATATCATCATCATTATCGAGGTTATCATACTATTGTTATTAGTTTTTGCTATTGTTATTGTCATCAGTATTACTTTGGTTGCTATTATTATTATTTTTATTTTCATTATTATTATCATAATCATTATTATCATTATCATCAATGGTAATAATATCATCATAATGATTGTTATGATTATAATCATGATGATGATCATTATTATTATCTTATCATTATCATTACAACTATTATCATTAATATTTTTAGCATCATTATTATCCTTATCCCCATCATCATTACTGACATATTCAGGATTATATTGTCATCATTAATGATAACAATAATGACTACAGTCGTAACGAGACTACTACTAATGCTTACAATAATCTTCAATTATTACTGTTTAAAGTAATGATAATACGGATAATACTTATAAGAATAATTAAAAAGTAGTAATAACAAAAAGAATAACAAAGACACTAAATTAGATAATGAAAAGGATAATAGCAATGACAATAAAAATGATTGGTATGATTATGAATAATATATAATGTATATCATCTTATTATTGACATATGAAAGATAATGATAAGAACTATCATGATATGATTATATAATAATCCTAATCATAATGATAGCATGAGTCTTCATGAGAAAGATTTAGAGAATATGATCATTTGAATCGTAATCGGAGAATGATATTAAAAGAACATGAGAATAAAGTAGGAAGGGAAGGCAAATAAAAGAGCTGCTGGTCGGCTGGTAAAAGGCACTCTGCTGCATCGTGGGCGTAACGTGGGCGTATTGTAAATGGTATTGCAACACATAAAATGCCATCGCGCAAATCTTTTAATTGATTACGAGGAGTTGCTTTTGTTTTGAGAGACATCACATATACCTCTTTCAAACAAGGACTTTGTTTGTACTGAATTATGTTTGTCAATATCTGATGCTGATTGTCAAGTTGTCCTTTGATAATTACTGTGTCATGACTGTCAACCGCAGGACATTGGTGGCAATTCGTGATACAGTGTTACCTGACGTGATACAGTGTTACCGGATGTGAAGAACACCTACATATTGTGAAGATGATTATGCTGTTGACCTTTCATGTGAACCCGACTGTCTGTATCTTTAGATATTCAATTATCATTATAGTCATAATTACAATTTTCTTGTAATTAATTTAAGTTCAATTAGATTCAAAACATAATTACTGCAACTCTAATCAATAAAAAAACAATTATTCTTTGAAGTTACGTTTTCCTTTCCTGATCCAAAGGCTTTCCAGAAGTTAAAGCATAACTCAATAAAAAAAAAAAAAAATCAATCAACATTATACAGCTTCATTTATGCCTATATTCATACGACGTTTTGTTTATCCTCTATCTTTCTGCCCATCTATATCTATATATACACTGGTCCACTGGAAAATAAGATCCTTCTCTCAAATGCATCCACAGGCACCTACTACTCAAACTCTACTTGTTTCTTTGTTCTTTTCCGTCTTTCTGTTTCCTAAGTGTCTCTTTCTTTCTATTGGTTGCATCGATCTTAACTTTTTGGCTCTCTAACGTTATGTAAATATAAATATATATGTATATATGCATATATATGTATATATATATATATATATATATATATATATATATATATATATATATATATATATATATATATATATTTGCAACAACGATGATAACTAAGA
>BOPN01002912.1:62500-65000 GCA_017312705.2 Penaeus japonicus | reverse complement strand
AACAAAAAGATACCTTTTGATCCACCCTACAATTCTAACGTTACCCCTTTCGACTATTTTCTGTTTTGTTTTTGTTCTCTTGTTTCAAAGTTCAAAGACCACATATAGGGAATTTGTTATGATTCAGCCACAATGGATGAACAAAGCCTTTATTAAGGATTCTCTCAAAGGATGACAGGCTTCCAAGGCAATGAGTTACAAGGATGGTGATATTGCATAGATAAATATGTTTATGACGAAGTAAATATAATTATCTATAGGCTCCATCGGAAAATAAAGTAATTTAGACTTTCCTAGAAGGAATAAACTTCACATATACATTCGTTTGTTTTTTGTTCGTTTTTTTCCACCACGTGAACGAGTAAATGAAGGTGCTCACTCGAAGGTTGTGCTACACACAAAAACCCTTTTTTTTTACCTTTTGTTTTTGTGCTTGGTGTTTCCAATTTGCAGATAAAGTAAAAACAAACATTCACAAAAGGTTGCGTTTATAGTATGGTAGATAAAGGAATGAATATACAGAATTTTTTTTTTTACGATTTTTATCGAAGAAATATAGCCCTACGAACTGAGACTAATTGAAAAACTATATATAAAAAAGTCCCTTTGCCTTTTTCTATCTTTTGTATTTTTACTTTTGTCTCTATTCGTATATCCTCTCGCGTGAGTATCTACTGGATACTCGGTTCTAAGGGAAACAAAGCTTAAAGGCTGTGAGTCTGGTGTAATCCTTCCGGGTCTGCCTGTTTATCTTTTTACATAAATACACGTGAGTATAAATATAACACATGAGTCGACATAATAGTACACATGCAAGTGCAGTACATATTCCATTCATTCTCAAATACGTGAAGTCAAATCGATGAAATATCACACACAAAATATATAGGTATTTTGGTGTACAAAATAAACACATTTACCGTAAAGGTCGAGTCATGGGGCACGAGGAAATTCCCACGGTCGCCAGAAAACGCCCCCCCCCACCCCCCAAAAAAAAAGGAAACGGCGAGCCAAGTCACGAGCCACAGTCAGTACACGTACAACCAATAAACTGATGTAAAATGGACAAGAGAAACAAATAGATGACTAAATAAAAGAAAGCATGTAAACAGATGATGGGAACTGTTTGAGTCTGTTACTTGGTAGCCGAATAAAACATAGGAGCCTAATATAGGAGCCCAGTCGTTAGCGCAGGAGAACCAGATCTCCTGCACTTTCCTCAGTGAGAGAGAAAAAACAACAACAACAAAAAAACGAGAAGCTCAAAAGAGAGGATGGGACAGGCAACCCTTTGAACTTAAGCGGCTTCACATGAGTTGTACTAAGCTGGCGAACCGGCTTCCGTCGCTCTTTCGTCCAGGAGCTTTCTTTAATACGTCGTTCACCACTCATCCCCCCTACCGTCACCGCTCGCCTTCTCCCCATCCCTAGTTTTACACTATTTTATAGATGTGCTCCGGTTAGCGTCTAGCAATGACACCATACATTTTATACATACATACATACACACACACACACACACACACACACACACACACACACACACACACACACACACAAACACACATACATAAGCCTTGCAAATGCATGTATTAGTTATAAGCTTGTCCTCACACCCTAATTTGAATTGATTCGATGATTATACAACACCTGCCATCATTCCAAGGGGCTATCATTAAACAGATGGGAATCAGAGCGTGGCCATGGCGTGATATTAAAACGGACGAAACACGGTGAGAAAAACAGCAACAATTGATTTAATGATGATGGTAATAGTAATAATGATAAAAATGATATTGATTCCGATAATGATGATGTTAATGAGAATTATCATAACTTACTGATGGTCAATATCGTCATAATATTGATTAACAGTTGCCGTAACATCGCTTAATATCTTATTCTCCTTATCTTCCATCGTAAGTAATGAGAATTAACTTAAAATACCAAATGATAATAAGTACTTTCGTATTTCGGGTAGCAGGGACCGCGACGATAAACAGAATCGCAGAGGGATCCCACGGATAAACCTTGGCGGCGGTGATATACCTCTCTTTCCCTCCCCTCTTTCTTTGTCAAAATATCGCCATTGTGTACGAAGCAATTTCAGGAATATGTAGCCATAAAGCGCAACATTTTCCTTACTGAAACAAACGCTAGGGCCGCTGCGTGCCGGTGAAAAATATATTGTAACAAAAATGGCGACGATATGAGAAATCCTTTTACCGGCGAAGCTTGAAAAATGTCTATATTTTTTTTTATTGGTCGTTGCTATTATTACTGTCTTTGGCATTATCAGGTTATTTGTCTCCCTTCGTATTGTTGTCATTATCTTTATCATCATCTTCATCACAATAATTACTATTCCTTGTATTGTTCCTTTTCTCATTCTTCTGATAACATAGAAAATGGACTGAGCAATATTTGAACAGTAACAATAATACTTTTTAACAATGACAACAGATCATGTGTTTAACATTTAATTAAATCCACATCCATA
>BOPN01002912.1:42500-45000 GCA_017312705.2 Penaeus japonicus | reverse complement strand
TCTAATCATCTGAACTCTGATATCACCCTTAATCCTTTTGATCGCATATTGCTCTGGGACCTTACCTGACTGCCGGCGGACGAGGGTCAATGTGGTCCTGTATTACGGTTGATGTATAAGGCTCGAATAAAGCGATTTTATGTTGATTTTATGTTGATGTATTTTTTCTTTTTGTTTCGTCGTTTGATTGTGGGGTTTTATTGTGGTTATAGTTTTGTATCTATCTTTCTGTTTTTTTTTTTTTTGGTTTCTTTGTTTTTTTGCTCTCCTATTTTGTATGGTTTCTTGTTTTTTTTTCTCTCTTTTTTTTCTGTCTTTCTCCCATTCTCTCACTTTTTTTTTTAATCTCTCTTTCTTTCTCTTTGTCTGTTTGTCTTTTTTCCTCTTTCTCTCTCTCTCTCTCTCTCCTTCTCTCTCTCCTACTCTCTCTCTCTCCTACCTTATATAATCCGAAGAAGACAAAGAATAAAGAAAAAATGATAAAGTAGACGATAATAACATTTATCGGGAGGACGGATTATCCAGAGAAAAAGCACTGCATTTTAAGGAGGATCAAAGACCGTACAATTATCCGCATCGGAGAGCAATCCTGGAAGCTCAGTGTATGGATAATGCGAGGAATTCGTTACACAAGAATAATATTTAGATATGTTAGGACTTCTAAGTAGCTTAATCAGACAAACAACATTGGAATTAGATGAAAGGAGCTTTTCAAAACCGTAAACAGAGAACGGAAAAGCTTTACATATGCTATTCTCTCGTGTGCTATAGAGGTGCAAAATAGTTAGTGTTTGATGAATTAAAAAAAAAAAAAAAAAAAAATGTCTCGGGCGAACGGGTACGAAACATCAGGCGACGAACACAGCGAAGGCCAATAGCGGATTTTCACGCTAATGTTACGCGGTAAATCACAGCTAATTAGTTTCACGTCTCCTCTGCACATCCAGGTCGTGGGTACAATGTTACAATCCCCAGCTTTAGATTGTGTGAATGTGGTGTGAATCGGATATTGTGTGTAAAAATATGCACACACACACATGTAAATATGTGTATATATATATATATATATATATATATATATATATATATATATATATATATATATATATTATATATATATATATGTATATATATATATATATATATATATATATATATATATATATATATACTATATATATATATATATATATATATATATATATATATATACACACACACATATATGTATATATATATATATATATATATATATATATATATATATATATATATATATATACATAAATATATATTTATTTATATATTTATATGTATATATACATACATATATATAAGCTGAATTATCTCTCTCCATACCATCTGTTTCAAGGTTGAATGGGAGGTAGATCACTCCCCTTCTTGGACACCTTAATCCACCGCTCAGGTGACTCCCTCTCTTTTTCAGTGTATAGAAAACCCATGCACAGCGGGATGTATACATACTTCTTCCTACCAATTCCCTCCATGTTAAGAGAGGTGTCGCTACCCCTCTTTCTCCGTGCTCTCCGCATTTGTGACCCACAGCACCTGGATGCAGAGATCGACGCCGTCGATTCTTCGGCACCGGGGTACCCAAGCTTCGTCCTTGACGCCGCGCTCTCCAACGCCCGCCGCACCTTCTACCAGGATCCTCCCCCCAGAGAGACTTCTCACCTGCCTGTCCTCAGCCTTCCTTATACCGAGGAAATCCACTCTCTTCGTCGCTCGCTGCACCCTCTCAACTGCAGGCTTACCTTTCGCCAGGTTAACACTCTCCGCCGCAACCTGGTCCACACCCGTCCTCCTTCGACTGCCAAGAGAGGCACCTATGCCATCCCCTGCTCCTCCTGTGAGAAGCAATACTTCGGGGAGACCGGCGCTTGTCTCAACAAACGTGTGTCCCAACACAAGTACGCCGTTTCCAGGGGACACACCAACAACGCTCTCTTCTCCCACCAATGGGACACAGGACATCGCATAGATTGGTCAGCTGGCCGCATTCTTTTCCCTTCCGCTGATGTCCATGCCCGCAGATTGGTGGAATCTTCTCTCATCAACAGGCTGCCGAATTTCAACTTCCTAACAGTGGCTCTTTTCTCCTGCTGATGGTCTCCTATCCTCCCACACATTCTCCGTTTCAGTTACCTACCCCGACACCCTTTCACACAGACCGCCGGACCCCATGACCTGATATGACCTGCCCCTGTTCCGTTCCCTGTTCCGCCGCCGCCTCCGTTTCCGTTCTCCTGTCCTCGCTTGACCTTCTTGTACCGTGTTTCTTCCCCCCTTTAGCCTTTTATATACCCTATATTTTATATACCATCTGAAGATGGGATCCAGATGGATCTTGAAACTGTTGTCTCATTTTCAATAAATCTGTTTTGTGTATAGTGGGTTTATCTGCCATATATATATATATATATAATGTATATGTATATATACACATACACACAAAGCAGATTAAGGGTCAAATATCAAC
>BOPN01002912.1:35000-37500 GCA_017312705.2 Penaeus japonicus | reverse complement strand
GAGTCCCTGCTCACTCTACCACCTCTCCTATTACACAAGCACCACCATCATCATCAACTACGTAGAACGAGCGGAGACACGTCAGTCCCATCAACAAGACGAGGAAGGTTTCGTCACCGTTACTTCGAGAAAACAAAAAAGAAAAACAAGGGAGGAACGCAATACACCAACACCCCTGCAAGGTGCCGACCGAGCTGCCATCCATATACAAACGAAGAAGATATTGAAATCTTTCTCGTTAATAATTTTGACAACATAACAAATGTAAAAGCCTTAAAATCTAAGGCGACACATGAATATTATTCAAGCTTCACTGTAACTTTAAGAGGCAAAGAGATAAATTCAGAACTTTTTATAGTATCTGACATGTTCCCTAATAACGCAAAGGTTTTCTTAAACAGAAACAAGTACAAAACCGTACACAATTTTTGACGCCGCAAATCGGTCAACAAATCCAGTGGTCAGACCACAAACAAGCACACTGAAAATAGAACATGTCAATGCTCTGTCTCTCCTGGGTCACTTGGATGGAATCGAAATGATAATTAAGGAGAGGAATATTGATATTCTTTGTATTAGTGAAACCTGGCTTCGCAAAGAAATACCAAACAATTTCATCAACATTCCAAATTTTCAAGTTTATAAGTGTGATGCAGGTCAAGGAGGCGGAGTTTGCATATATGTACGAGATACCCTTAAATCTAACAAGATTTTCACTACAACAGTAAATAACACAGCGGTGGAAGACATCTGGGTGACCGTACAAAGCAGTATGTATCCCTCCTTTCTTATCAGCGCCATCTATAGACACCCTCATGCCACCATTGAGTCATTCGAATATCTTGACAATATGTTTAAAGAAATTTCAATTAGAATGAAAACACTTTTTATTTTAGGCGACTTAAATGACGATCTCAATAAGCGAAAGGCAAAGATAAATGGAATTAAAAAGAAGAATAGATTAACGCAACTCATAAACAAACCTACAAAACTTACAGAAAATCCTTAATCCATATTAGATGTCATAATAACAAACAGACCCGATACCATCCTATATACAGACGCTATCCCATGCCAAATTGCTGATCATGAACTTTTGACAATGACTTTTGATACACAGAAGCCAAACCGACAACCAATTATCAAAACGAACTATGACCCTCAGTCACTCTGTCAATATCCCTCCGCTCCTTACAAAACAAAAACAATTAGACGTCCCTCTACTCCTTGGATAAACGACGACATTAAGGGAGCCATAAGTGAAAGACATAACACTCACAAAGCTCTCGAAATAAATAGACTTGATGCCATCCTGTCAGGCTGACTGTAAGAAACAAAAAAGAGAAATGTAAAAACACATGTACAAATGTACAAAAGCAAAATATTTTTAAAACAAGTTCAGAGAATGTAGACACGAGTCTTCCGAAACATGGAAACTGGTAAATGCAAAAGTGCCTAAGAAGAAACATCACACAGACATTTGCATAAATTCCAGAAGCAATATAGAACATTTAGATGACTTCTTTGCAGAAGTCGGCAGACTCACCTGTGAACAAACAACCGCCTCCACATTTTCACAAAACACAATGCGGACAAGGCTCACAACAAACACTTTCACTTCGAATTTGAGCTCGTTCTCTCTCTCACTCTTTCACTCTGTCTCTCTCTCTCTCTCACTCTTTCACTCTCTCTCTCTCACTCTTTTACTCACTCTCTCTATCACTCTATCTATCTATGTCTCCATCTCTCTCTCTCTCTCTCTCTATCTCTCGCTCTCTCACTCATTCACTTTTACTCTCTCTCTCTCTCTATCTATCTATCTCTCCATCTCTCTCGGTCTCTCACTCATTCTCTCTCTCTCTCTCTCTCTCTTGTCTGCTTCTCTTCGCCTCTGGCTTATAGAGTTCGTTGGTAATTAATAACATTACATCTCTTACAGTTCTGCTCGTTTCTTTCTATAAGATAAACATGGTTTACATCTGTGTCTGTCATAGCTATACATCACAATCAACTTTAGGCCATTGTTCACACTCTTATACTCGTGAAGACCAAGTAATATCCTTTTGAATATTCAAAGGACCGGATATAATACTCCATTGTGTCTGCTTCTCGTGGTGTGTAATTTCGTTTGATTTATTACTACCATTTTTGGGTATGTTTTGTTATATTTTTCCGAGAAATGATGTTCCTAAGAGATTATTATGACAGGGGGGGAATTAGTGCTCTTGATTTAGAGTAAAGATTTTACAAGCATTTCCCTTGTATCTATTATCCTAATCTTTATCACTTTTTTTTCGAGTTCACAGCATGTGTAAGGCAAATAAAATCCCTTCTTACTTGTAGAATTTAGAAGAAAATACTATATATATTTAAATCTCCAAACAGAATATGATACGATAATCGACAAATAAAAAACATATGATAAGGCAACGGAATAAAACAGAAATAAAACTGAACTAAATTACTAAAATTCTCGTAAACGATGGAAAGCATTTCTAGT
>BOPN01002912.1:25000-27500 GCA_017312705.2 Penaeus japonicus | reverse complement strand
AGACAAAAGAAAAAGAGAATAGAATGAAATAAAAGGATATCACTGTTTTGTCTAAGGGAAAACATTTCATTTGCCCCACATGTACCTCTCAATTCGTACTTTCATATACCCCTCCACTGTTTAGTATGGCTATATATATATATTTCATATAAAAGTCTAGATATATATCTAATTGGTAACAAACTTTATAGTACCAATATGAACAGATTCATTCTTGATTGAGTTTCATGTACCGTAATAATTTTCCTATAATCATGCTCATGTCGCATGAAAAATTTGTCTATCTATCCCCTTTATCATCATTCATTTATATATCATCATCACCATCATTACAATCATCATCCTCATCATAATCATAGCTACAAATACTATTATCTTTATAATCATTTTACTTTATTTTAATTTATTTTATTTTAAAATCATTTTTATTTTAATGGAATCCCTTCTATCCAAAGGCCCGTTTGCGTAATGAGAATAATCACCTTCCCTTCTGTCTCTTATTTTTTAAAAAGTTTGTCTGTTTAATCTACCTAAGACCTTCAGATCTAGATTAATAGATTGTATTAATTTGGTGGTGTTGATAATCGTTCATTTCATTAATACTTGGATATTTTATTGTAATAGTATTCATATATATATATAAATATATATATATATATATATATGTATATATATATATATATATATATGTATGTATATATATATATATATATGTATATATATATATATATGTATGTATATATATATATATATATATATATATATATATATATATATATATATATATATATATATATATATACACACACACACATATGTATATATGTATATGTATATATATATATATATATATATATATATATATATATATATATATATATATATATATATATATATATGTTTATATATATATATATATATATATATATATATATATATATATATATATATATATATATATATATATATATATCCTTCCCTGTACTTTTCCATCAACATCCTAATAGCAAAAATCGCATCTGTTGTGCTTCTCCCTGGCATGAATCCAAACTGTTCTTCACTGATCCTCACAACCCTCCGCAGTCTCGCTTCTACAACTCTTTCCCATATTTTCATCGCATGGCACAATAGTTTTATCCCCCAATAGTTACTACAATTTTGTACATCTCCCTTATTCTTGAAAATTGGCACTAACACATTTTTTCTCCACTCATCTGGCATCCTCCTTCCTTCCAAGATCTCATTGAACAGTTTAGTTAACCAACCCACTGCCATCTCCCCTAAGCTCTTCCAGGCTTCCACTGGTATCTTATCCGGGCCTACTGCTTTGCCCCCTTCATCTTCCCCAAGGCCTTCTTCACCTCTTCTCTGCTGATCCTTGGTACTTCCTGATTTAGCTCCTCCACCTCTTCTAACCTTCTTTCCCCTTCATTTTCAATGTCCATGAGGTCCTCAAATTATTCCTTCCATCTGTGTAATATACTTTCTTCCCTCGTCAGTATATTTCTGTCTGCATCCTTAACATGCTGTATATCCTTCCCATCTCTCTCCCTCTGTCTGGCTAGTCTGTGTAGGTCTTTCTCTCCTTCCCTTGTATCTAACTTCTCATACAACTGTTCATATGTATTTTCCTTCGCTTTTGCCACTTCCCTCTTTGTTATCCTACACAACTTTTTGTATTCTTGATGGTTTTCTTCACCCCCCCCCCCCCACATATATATATATATATATATATATATATATATATATATATATATATATTTAAGCATAAATAAAGCATAAACTACATACTTGCCCCAGAGGAAGCGCAATCGTATGATGAGCAAAACAACCAAAGTTTTGCCGAACAACTTTATTTTTCAAACATTTCGAAGACTTCAGTCTTTCCTTCAGTGCTACAAAAGAACGACCAACTGCAACTTATTAGAGATGGGTACTGTGATTTTAAAGGCTTCAATACAAAGGCCACAATATATGAAACTTAAGTAAAAATAACGTTACGGAACATCCCAAAGACACATTTTAATATGTAAAGAGGGCAGTGGAGGTCACAGGAGTATATGGTAAAGAGTTGTGTGGCTGTAAAGTGGTTGTTAAGCTCGGGTTTCATTTTATGAATGTACAGGGACTCGGAGATTTGTGGGTCGAGCCTGTTGGATAAAGTGGACAGGATTTTGAAATTATTGTGAGTGTTGGGGTGGTTTTCTGAGAGTCTAATTGACCTTCCCATATGTCCAAGGATCCTGTGTTTGAACCAACGTGAAGTTGATTCAATATACGTAACATTACAACTAGGACAGCTATATAAGTATACTGTATTTGAACATAATTTTGAAGGGAACGGTTCTCGTCCTTAAAAAGTGCCAGTCGTGTAGTTTTTTTTGTGAAAACTATATCTAATTTTAAAAGAAAGAATGTTTCAGCATTTCACGTAATTGTTTTCGAATAAAGAAGCTGAAGTTCCCAATATATATATATACATATGTGTATACACACACAC
>BOPN01002911.1:170559-178059 GCA_017312705.2 Penaeus japonicus | reverse complement strand
GAAGATCTTGGTTTGATAAATAACACTAGTCTTCCGTAGACCCGTATATGTCGTAAGTCATGTTGAAATGATGAATGCAATATCGTTTAATTACACATTAAGGACAACATTATAGCATCAAAATCCTGTTTCCTTGTAGTATGGTAGCCTCCTCTCCTTGCTATGTTAATACCATTATTACAACAACAACAACTACTACTATTACTACCACTACTACTACTATCACTACTACTAAAACCCTTACTACCTCACATCACCCACCCATTTTATTAAAGAAACATCAATCAAAGCATCAATCGCTCATACACTTCCCCCTCCCCCACCCCCCACCACAGAAACGCCCACGGAAACGCCCACGAACACCCGCCCGGAGCAACAAGAAAGTTACGAAGTCGCGATCTCGCAAGAAGCAGCATCCGACTGCCCGGAAGTGTGCGAAGAGGTTTTCTCTCCCGTCTGCGGCACGGATGCGGTCACGTACGATAACCTGTGTTCGCTGAAGCAGTCTTCGTGTAGGACGAGAGCTGCGGGCGGAGGGGCGCCGCTTGTGACCAGGGCTTTCGAGGGGCCGTGTGGTGAGGATTTTTTAATCTTTTTTTTGAATTGTTTCATTGTTTTTGTTTTTTTATTATTTTATTTTATCGTGACCAGGGCTTTTGAGGGGCCGTGTGGTGAGGATTTTTTTTTTTTTAATTGTTTCATTGTTTATGTTTTTTTGTTTTTTTATGGTTGTCCCTATTGTTGTTATTATGATTTCTTTATTGTCGTTGTGATTATCATTGCTATTGTCATTACTGTTATTTTAGTTTTTGTTATTGTTGTTATTATCATCATTATTGTTACTATTATTATTGTTTTCGTTATCATCAGGCTCATCCTTATCCTTATCACTATCGTTATCGTTATAATTGTTAACATCATTATTATCACAGTTGATATTAGATAAATATCACAAGTATATTATCATAACTATTATCATTATTATCATCATGTTAGTATGCATATCCTCATTACCATTATCATTATTCTCCTGTTCATAATCATCAAAGATATCGTATCTTTATACAAAGACTTCACACAACTAACAACATACCCAAATCATAACATAACCAAGAAAACGAAACACCATTAAAAACGTTTAACCCTCAACGTTTCCTCCAGTGGCTGCCCTGCCTCGTGGTCCCGTCTGCAAGGAAGAGTGTGTCAGAACTTTCCTCCCTGTCTGTGGCAGCGACGGGGAGACGTATAATAACATCTGTCTTCTGAACCTCGCTGACTGTCTCAGTCCCTTCTTTACGATCACTCTTGTTAAGGAAGGACCTTGTAGTAAGTCTTTTTTTTTTTTTGCTTTCTCCAAGTTATTTGTTTTCTTTTCTTTTCTTGTGTTTTTTTTTTGCTTTCTCTAAATGATTTGTTTTATTTCTTTCTCTTTCGCTTTGTCGCTCTTTCTCTCACCCGCTTTCTCGCTCTTACTGTCTTTCTCTGATTCTCTTTCTCCGTATGTACTCTCTGCTCACTAAGTAACCTCTTCTTTTTTATCAGGAAGTGTTCGCTGTTTCTCTCTGTTGTTTTATATGTTTTACTTTGCGTTGTTGCATGGCATATAATGTTTATTTCCTTTTTTTTTTTTTTTTTTTTTTTTTTTTTTTTTTTTTTTTTTTTTTTTTTTTTTTTTTTTTTTTTTTTTTTTTTTTTTGCTTTTTATGATTTATCATTATTAGTATTTATTTTTTACGTTATTGTCCTTATTATTTAACGATCTATTTCATTATCCTGTTTTATCGTCATTATCATTATTATTGTTAATATCAGTATATTTATTTTTATAGTACTTTTTATAATTATAATATTAATGTAACCATTAATTGTGTCAAAATTGTCATACTTTTTTGTTACTTACCCACACCATATGCTTTCATATATTCTTCCTAGTTCTACGAGCACCTGAAGCCACGAGCCACGATTTCCTTCGCACAAGCAAATCTCACGACCTCTTTCTCTCCTCTCGCTCATAGGCACGGATGATGACGATTCCTCCTCTTCCGACTCAGACGAGTTCGTGGGTCTTCTGTCTAACACATTCCCCGATGCAGGTCCTCCTCCAGGCTCCTCCTCGTCTGACCTCGCCCTCGGGGGTGGATACTTACCCCCCGTGTGATTCTTTTTTTTTTTTTTTTTTTTTTTGCGTTTATTTAGGGTGTAAAAAGAGCATATAGTTGAATTTGATTATAGGATATTGAGAATCTGTGATTGATTGAATTTGTAGATTTATATGCGGTTTAATAAAATTTTGAGTATAAGCTTATGGTTATTAGCCTTGCAATATGTGGTTGTTATTTTACCATATTAAGGGAAAATGAGTGTGTTTACAGTTATATATATTCATACACACATATAGATAAATAAATGAATAAATATATAGGTGTATATATATATATATATATATATATATATATATATATATATATATATATATATATATATATATATATATATATATATACGTATATATATATATATATATATATATATATATATATATATATATATATATATATATATATATATATATATATATATATATATGTGTGTGTGTGTGTGTGTGTGTTTCTATATACGTACATATCTACACAATCACACACACACACACACACACACACACACACACACACACACACACACACACACACACACACACACACACACACACACACACGCACACACACATAAACACACACACACACACACACACACACACACATATATATATTTATATATATATATATATATATATATATATATATATATATATATATATGCATATATGTATGTATATATATATATATATATATATATATATATATATATATATATATATATATGTGTGTGTGTGTGTGTGTGTGTGTGTGTGTGTGTGTGTGTGTGTGTGTGTGTGTGTGTGTGTGCGTATATGTGTATGTGTATGTTTGTGTTTGTGTGTGTGCGTATGTGTTTGTGTGTGTGCGTATGTGTTTGTGTACGTATGTGTGTGTGTGTGTATAAATGACGCAAAAACGTATACACCAAAGTTGTCTATTAAGAAACACAAAGAAAACAGAAACGCATCCGCGGTTTGACAGCGTATCCCAGTGCATTAAGAAAACGGGTAATTTTTCTCCCTTGGCCCTTTCCTCAAGGATAAAAACATAAAGGGGTTTCCGGCCAGGCACTGCCAACACCCTCCCCCCACCTCCTCCCCAGCCGCC
Organism: Penaeus japonicus; assembly: GCA_017312705.2. Taxonomy (NCBI): domain Eukaryota; kingdom Metazoa; phylum Arthropoda; class Malacostraca; order Decapoda; family Penaeidae; genus Penaeus; species Penaeus japonicus. The sequence goes on along the minus strand of BOPN01002911.1, from coordinate 174,814 downwards.
CTCGCCTGCACCCTTTCCCCTCTCCTCTTTCTTGTCCTCTCTCTCCCCTCTTCCCTCTCCTCTCCCTTCCTTATTCCTTCTCCTCTCCCTTTCTTATTCCTTCTCCTCTCCCTTCATTCTTCCCATCCCTCTCCATTCTCTCACCTCTCTTCTCCCTCCCTTCTTTCTCTCTCTTCTCCCTTCCTCCTTCTCCTCTCCCTTCCTTCTTCCCTCTCTTCTCCCTCCCTCTTTCCCTCTCCTCTCCCTCTTTTGTACCCTCTCCTCTCTTTCTCCCCTTCGCTTTTGTCTCTCTCCCTTCTTACCTCTTCTCTTTCCTTCTTCCCTTCCCTCTCCCTCCCTTCATTCTTTCCTTTATCCCCTCCCCTCCCCTCTCCCTCCTTCCCTCCCCTTTACTTTCTCCTCTCCTTCTCTCCTTCTCTTTCGTCCCCTCCCTTCATTCTTCCCTTCTCCCCTCCCCTCCTCTCTCCAACCCCTACCCTCTTTCCGATTCTCCTTCCCCTCTTTCACTTTCTCTCCCTCGCCCCTTTTCGGTCTTCTGTTCCTCAATCTCTGTTTTCGTGGAAGGAAGGGACACGCAAAAGATCAAATTCTTACTGGCACCAGAATCTCGGTTGTACAAACTCCAGCTCTGAGCATCATTAGCTATTGCTTAAATGCTTGGGGCTCAACAAACAAAACTCACATGCAGAAAGCACACAAAAGAAAGACTACAAAACTTTGCTACAAGAGTTACATTGCATGTTAGTAAATTCGACCACGTCACTACACATTAAAATAGGTAAAAGTCCAAGGCAAATATAGTATGTGTAGTATGTAGTACATATGTTTCCATTCACAAAATAATAATGGGTATTATCCTGGGTATAATTGGGTATTATCCAGGATGGATATTGCCCTTACAAACTGTAGGGAACACACCTGGTGTGCGAACACTACCATTAATCCTCTCAATGTTAAGAGATCACACACAGGAATAGGGGCACGGCGAATGCTAATCCGTGGACCCCTGACCTGGAACCTACTACCTCATAATGTTAAAGACATCATTAACCTCAATGATATCATGACTAGATTAAAAGAACATTTCCCAAATTGATAGTTGTGATAGATTGTTAAACATGTAACATATGTATCTCTGTTGTATAACTATTATGCCTAATTCAATTTATTTTGTAATAAAGTGATTATTTATGTAAAAAAAAGGTTATTGTAATTTATGGAATAATCTATTTTGAATTTGAATGTGACTCTCTCTCTCTCTCTCTCTTTCTCTCTCTCTCTCTATCTATCAATCTCCAATTGCATCTCTCTCTATATATATCTCTCTCTCTCTCCTCTCTCTCTCTCCCTCCCTCTCTCTCTCTCTCTCTCTCTCTGTCTCTCTCTCCCTCTCTCTCTCTCTCTCTCTCTCTCTCTCTCTCTCTCTCTCTCCATCAGCATCTCTCTTTCTCTCTCGCTCTCTCTCTTGTGATTGCAAAGTTTTTATTCTCTTGCTTTCTAGCTCTTTATGGTTGCCTTTCTCCCACCTTTATCAATTATTTAAGTACCAATCACAGTATTATCAAGAACTTTTTCCCCACTATTGCCCTTTTTCTTGTCCCTCTCTCACTTCATCTATCTACACACACACACACACACACACACACACACACACATATATATATATATATATATATATATATATATATATATATATATATGTAACCAGCGGAAGGTTGATACGTTTGCAATTTTCATTGAAGTGATTATGTAATTTTGAATTTAGATATGAATTTCAGCTTCTACTACTATCACTGCCACTGATTCGTTTCTTCTTCTAATTTCATAATTCATCGTATACACAAGACCAACAGAAAGTAAATTGACTAATGTGAAAAAGGTAAGTGAAAAAAGGAAGTGAAACAACACCATTAAAAAAATAACGAAGACACCCCTCAAAAACACAAAGGGAGACGACAAAGAAAACGTAAAAATATCAGCGGTAACTTCGAAAGACTTAACTTTAACCTTCTTTTAGGAAATGTTTCGAATACCAAGGTCACTCTGACCATCTTATGGCTACCGAATTTTCAGGCTGCGTATGTTGCAAGGATAGTTCGACGTTACAAGTTGCAATGAACAGCACCAGAAAGAGAGCAAGGTTCCCCTATCCTTTGTGTCCAAACATCGGACAATCTTTTCTGCTGCGGCTGTAGAGAAGCCACAAGATAACAGACAAATGGATAAGGATACCAAATTCATTACGTTATGTCAAGAATAGCGTCCGAAAAATGTACTAATAATCATGTCAAAATAAGCAATATCTGGAACCTAAGAATTCAAGAATGCCTTTTTAAATGTACCTATCTTTATTATGAAAACCGGCAAATTTACTCGCGTGCTTTTATAACTCTTCTACTTAAAATTTGCCAAGGAATCAATTAAGGGTTCCTTCTTATCCCATGTGTTCCCACTGAATTAACGCTGTCAATGAAACTTTGCATATCTCGAAAATATTACAGAGTCCGATTTATGAATAATTATTATACATATACATCTATAAAATTGCTTATTCATCCAATGCATAAACCTGCATGCGTTGAATGTCAACCGGGTAACTTCAAACAAAGCCGTATAACACGTACAGAATACCTCTAACTTTTTATTTTACATCATAAAAAAAACATGTATTTGTTTAAGCCAAAAACGTGAGCTGGCGTAGTGAAAGGTGCCTGTGGTTACAAGCTGTCCATACACTTGTCATAATATTTGACATTGCTTTTCTTGTCGATTCTATATTATACATACACAAAGGTGTGTATGTGTGTGAACAGGTTTGTCTTCCCAAGCTCGGCATCATAAGGTAACCAGGGACCCATGTACTGCGTGTCACGATACGGTGAAGCAGCTTATCCTCCAGCTTTACCGACAGAGAACGAGGGAGAGAGATCTTGAATTCAGTAGCGTACAGAGCCCAGTTTCTTCAGGACCAGAGACCCCGCTTCCAAGTACCAAAGAAGCCGTCGTTTGCGGCATACCCCTGTCGGGCGTTACGGGATCCTTCGTACAAGTTGCTGGATGATTCTTCTCCTTGTGGTGACCAGATTATTCAAGCCAACTGGAAAGTGAACTGGTTGAACTGTCAGCAAGTAGAGTGGCTGATCACCAAATGCCCTGTGGATGATAGATATGATTGGAGGACAGGACCTTTGTAATGCGGTCGCTCTGCCGAGATGAAAGTTGAATCTGTTGCTGGTTTCGCCACATTCTCCATGTTTCGTATCCACGCCTCCACTTTCTGGTTGCAGCGGGAGGGTTGCACAGCAAGTGTCTCTCCACAAAAGGAGGGAATGGACTCCTTATCCATCGCCACATTACAGATGGGAAGGGGCACTGGCGGAGACGGTGAAGCGACAGGGCGCATACATCATAACTATATAGAGTATATAACTATCAGTGAACCAGTTATACGCGCATATCAACCATCAACAGTGAAAAAAAAACAAACAAACACATAAAATCACTGACACTGGATACACAAACATAATTTTCATGTCAACAAGCAAAAACACAATCACTATTTATCACTTTGTAACTAACTGAGAATAATTGAGTACATCAATGCATAAGTACAAGTAAAGTAAAGCATTGCACCGTGCAGCAAATTACACAAAACACTATTAACGTTATATTGTACAATGAGTACTCTACAATGTACAAATGGTGGCTTCGCGGTGGGGATGTGTGCAATTGCTTGAAGTTAGTAGTAATACTGTTTATCTTCTTAAGAAGATTAGGTTCGGGTTAGGGCATTTTTCGCAACTAAAGCTTTCTCATACATATTTTATTTCCACTATTAATCATTATTTTATCGGTACTCTGTTAATTGTTTCATATTCATTTTTCTTCCTTTTCATTTGTAATTCTTTTATCAACCTTCAATCATATTTTTATTCATGGCTGATTTTCTTCCATAAGGAGTGTCTATACTTCAGATTTAATAGAGAATGAAAATATGCTCAACTTCTCTTTCTCCAGAATGTAGTGTCAGAGCAGCAGAAACAGCCAAGGAGGAGCCGTGACAAAATGGGTGATAATAGGACCAGGGCTGTTGGAAATTCGGACTCATGTTTACTTAATGCACTGTGATTGGCTACAGTTGTTGTGACTGGTTGTCAGTATTATAACGGTTTTCTTTGGAAAAAACTTATTGTAATGAAGGAGCAACTAATAACTGGCATTACTTGGTTTGTAAGTCAGAAAAGTGGAGATTTGA
>BOPN01002911.1:150559-155559 GCA_017312705.2 Penaeus japonicus | reverse complement strand
CCAGGTCTATCTGGCTTGGCTTCACCTTACTCATGCCAGCCTCATCCACCCCCTCAAAAGGAACCACCTTGTTGTTGCATGGGGGATTGAACTCCTTCTTTGGCTGAGCCTGCTCTGGATCTGGCCAGTCTCTTCCTCCCGTTAAGGTGGCCTTCCAGCGGCGGGTTCTCTGAGGAGGGATGACAAAGTATTCCTAGGTGCTGATCTAGTAGGTGGGGTCACAGCCCCCAGGGGTGCTCAATTGCCCACGTGTTTGCCGTGCGTGGCGCCCCTGTGCGCTGGGAGACGAGTCCTGGAGGTTGAGTGATGCTGTGTATGAGTACGTCCTGTGGCTAGCAACACGCCTCTTTGGTCCTCTATTCCAGCAAGACGGGTGGCCTGATCCCGACTCGATTAAGTCAATCGGCTGGTCTCTCTTTTGAGCTTGGCTAGGGTCTAGCAGCCCCTGTCTTACACTTACAGGTAATTGCATGGTCTTGCGAGTACCATCAACGCGAGGCAGGGGTTGCATATATCCTCTCACCACCCTAGTGGCTTCTGAGCATGGCCTCAGTGCACAGGTTCCCCTTGTTGGACTCCGTGGTGGGTGGGGGCGTGGGGGGACGAATTGAACCGCTTTGCCAAGATGATATTACATTGTATCACAACTTTTACCTATGGCAGGACCCTCCAAACCAGCCCCTGGTTCTGAAAAGTCTTTGGCATCGGTTTAGACGACGAGCCAAATCTCCTACGTCGGTTTGGAGGACTGTTGACAAGCGGCCTCGGAGGGAGAATCTGTAGCCCAAAGTTGGTTCCCCCTAAACTGGAGGGATTTGACAATACCTATCTGCTATATCCTCCTCTCCCTCACGGCCTGTATATTTATTTACACAGGCTCCATACGTGTTCCACTATCCCATGGGCACAATACAAAGGGGGGGGGGGATGCACATTACACTAAAATCTTTAGGCACAATACAGGTAAATCACAGTACATCGAGCTAGTACAAGGTAATCCAGGTCACAAGGAGCACCCACAAGGACTCCAACATCCACACAACAGGAGCACCAAACAGCCTCTGTCCTGCAGCTTTGTCCCTCCGCTCATCTCGCCCCGACTCTTGTGCCATGTTTGCACAGCCTACATCATGATATCAATGTTTAAAGAAGATAACATAGGTTTTTGAAAGCAGTATGGCATCCACACGTTAAAAAACACGGCAAGAACACGGTTGTAACGCAATAGCAACACTGGCCTGTTTTGTTAATACGGTTATTTAGTGGTACCATCTCGGTGGTTGCCGGTGGTGACACGTATGTGTGGTAGTGTTACGGAGATACGAAGGTTAGTAAGGTAATGTTACGGTTTTCTCGGTGAAAACACGGTTTTCCAACGACAGCCAACTGCAGGGGTTTCTGACCCTATAAAAGGAGGAAGAGCCTCATTACTGCATCATTTCTGGTGTGATATCCATGAAGATACTGAGAAGACGCCAGGAAAGTGGCAATTGCCTGGTACTTTGTTGCTATTGCTGCTGCTCTGCTAGTCAAGTTGCAGAATACTTCGTTCTGAGATGGAACTTCCCTCACTACTGTGGAGCTATTGATGGTAAACAGCTGACAGTGACCTTTTACTTCAATTACAAGGGATTCTCCTCCATCGTGATGCTGGCTTTAGTTGATGCAGACTACAAATTCCTCTACATCGATATGGGAGCCATTGCTGCTGGCTCTTATGCTGGAAACTTCAATGACTGTGCCCTCAAACAAAAACTAGAGGATAAAACCTTAATCTTACCATAGCCTGGTAACCAGTCAATTGCCTACTTCATGGCGTCAGGCTGTCAGGGGCAAGAAGAGTTGTCGAGAATGCATTCAGGATTTTTTGGCTTCAGGACTCAATCATCTTACTACTATACCGCACACACCCACAGTTTGCTTCTTCTCAGGAATCCTCAGGGAGATGTATCGATGGAGGGCCTTGAAGACCCAGATACACATGAAACAGTGCCAGCTGCTTGGAGAGACAATCTTGCCATGCGTGATATAGGAGAGATGTAATCAGAAAGAATGTGAGCTATCAAGCCAAGTTGCAAGGGAGATATGCAATAGACTAGGGAGATATGTGATGGAGGTGATGGAGCCACTGCAGGCTCCTTCCTCTTCCTCCCTGCTCTGGATTCATGCATACTTTTGCAGGAATGCACTTGTGTCCTTGTGTCCTCGTTAGTGAACCTAACCTTTCCTTTAAATGAGTCCTGAAGGTAAAGAAATCCTTGTGTCCTCATATCCTTATTGGTGAATTGCAGTGAAATAGGCAACAAAGGTATAAGCATCCTCAAAACTGTGTTAACACCATGTTGCCACTGCAAATACTGTACTGGCAATGCAAACACTGCGATGGCAACGTAATTCCAGCGCAAACACTGTGGTACCACTGTGAGCACTGTGTTGATACCACAACCGAGCCGCAGCGTTCTGCATGCAAACTGTAGAGCATCATGCAACCATCGCAATAAGACCATGTTAGCACCATATTGGCATCGCATGAACCGAACTGGCACCATAATCGCTATGCTGGCACCACACGGACCGCAACTGAGGAGTGCTTGTGGAAAGCTGTGGACCTTTGAAGAGCCAGCATGGCACCCTCACAGTGAGTACAGTGTAAGTACGGTGCTAGTACAGTTGTCACAGTGGCATCACGGGTGCTCGCGGTGTTAACACAGATGAGCTCCATTGCAGACGATCGCAGCTTTCTTACGGAATGTTTTAACATGCTAAATCTTACCATCGGTCTGCTGCTCGTGGTGGTCTGTGCTGCTTGCGATGGTATGAGAGTGTAATTCGGTTCTATCATGGTTTGCTGCCCCACCGCAAAGCACTGCAGCTCACACCGCCTGAGGGAGAAAGGGGGTATTACACAGTAGAGTTCTGTGGCACTTAAAATATAATGGTTATGGCAACACTCCATGGCCACTTCAGGATCAGTAAAACAACTCGTACTTTGCCACTCTCGACAGACAAGCAAATAAGCTTCCGAATGCGACAGCTCTGCTACGAATTTCAATTTCTTTCATTTGTGTTGTCTTCAAAATAAGTTCAATAAAATATTCAGAATTGATATAACTTTAAATGTCCTTTCCAAAGTAGTAGTAAAATGAAATTACGGCCTAAATATTCCCTTTACATAAATGGTTATAAAAAGACAAATGAAATGATAAATAATGGAAGCATATCGGACATGTGGCTCTATAGAGGAGCTGTGAGGTTTATGAACTAACTTTCATTCGGATCAAAAGATTATCATTCCTGAACGTTAGTGGTGGCTGGAAAGCCTTAAAGGATAACTAGATATCTTACCCAAACTTACTCCCTATAATTACATGAAACATACTATGAATAAGTAATAACAATCTGACCAAGAGTGTCATAATCACCGTTGATAACGCGCCTTCCTCACTAAATTACAAAATGCCTTGGGCGTAGGCACTTGTGACGTCACGCGAGGTGTTTACACTATCACGTGGCCGCTCTTCCGCTGTACAGTTCGCCTCCATTGTGCTGCGAAGTGCCATTGTAATTAGCCACATTGTTATCCCATTCACGAGTCATTGTGTATAATAATAATAATATTGGTGTGCGCGTGTGTATTGTATGGCTGTAGTAAATCGTCGGTACGTAGTATCAGAACCGATATATCCTGAAAAATAAAAGTAAAAAATAAAGTAAAAAGTAAAAAGATGAGTAAAAAGTTAAAGGAAAAATGTCACTGTTTCCTGAATTGACCACAATAGAGTCCTGCTGCAGCATTCATGACGAGATAGTGGAGGATAGTGTTTTTTTTTCTAGGGCCCACACATTCAGGCAACCACCTTCGGATGGTGAATGCTGTGTAACACACTGCAATTCTTCCATTTCTATGACGATGCCATGTAGTTTCTGTTGTATTTGCGGATTTACAATATCTACATTCTTGAAAAGCCACAACATCTTTGTCATCAATTTCTTCCAGAAAATGTAATAAATCGGATGAAATATCGAACGAATCGCAATCCGCAAAAATAATAAACTATTCAGCCGTTCACCTCCTGTGACGTCACAACATTTTCCGGAAGGACGATTTGTTTAACGCGCTAAAGTGTTATTCAACTATCTACATTTTATTCAAGAAAAAAAAAAAAAAAATGGGTCTGGAGTTCTCACTGTGGTGGTGCTTATTTCAACCGTATTACCAGTCCAACACCAGCAGTCTGCGGGCTTCGGCGGAGGAATCGTGTGTGGGCACTATTAAATGATTCGACACTGGCCTCAGGCGCACCACAATGCTCACAACATCGATCACTAATCTGCTATGCACATGGATGACCCAGTCTTAGTCTGTGCATGATCGCCTCGGCACTTCTTGATCTTTTTCCAGAGAGTGTCAGTGGCTCATACCCTGTGGGGTCTCCATACCACCTGGCAGACGGGGAGGTTCTGTGAAGCTGCAGGACCCCAACATGACCTGCAGCCTCCTCTCTGCGTCATAGGATAGCTCTGCCACTACAGATCGAATAAACGCGCCTCACTTACGTTGAAATCTCCGACGAAAAAAAGAGTATGAATAATAGTTCTATCTTTCATTTCCTACATTTTCAATTTGACATTTATATGATTATGATTTTTTTTAATTATTTATCTTAGATGACTGTTCACTTACAATATCCATTGGTTGCTTATTTGATCATAATAATTATTACTAAGTCATGTAACTGTCGCAATTACTACCATCATCAGTTGCCAGCTACACAGTGCCGAGTGTCTGGTAATTTAATACGAATAAGGTGTCAAGCAAATTAATTGATCATGGTGCTTGCATATTCCGAGATTTACGACGATGCCAGACGGTCAGTCATTTTAGCACTCGACTGTATTGTTTTTCTTTTTTCTTCTTCTGTGATTATATGCATTACAGCCCCTATTTCACCAATAAAGAGTGTAATAACTGAGTGTAGACTGTAAACATAACGAGGATA
>BOPN01002911.1:140559-145559 GCA_017312705.2 Penaeus japonicus | reverse complement strand
TCTTTAAGTCTCACACTTTAGATAAATTAATAGGACAGTAGGATGGTACTTACGCACATACACTGTACACAGGGGAACTTTCTTTGTAATGGATACATACATACATACATACATACATACATACATACACACACACACACACACACACACACACACACACACACATATATATATATGTGTGTGTGTGTCTGTTTATATTATCACTATCAATCGCCAAGTGTCTGTTTTGCTCTCAGACGATTGTGATGCAGACCACTCGGTAGCGATTAGATGCAAAGCTAGGACTGATGGACGTTATAACAGATGAGTCAGCACTTATAGCTGGCAGAGGCCGGGCCGCCTCGTGCATATAGCCCGGGCGAAGGAAAGCCTTCGCAAATCTCTCTGAACTGAACTGAACTGGACGTTATGCCACACCCACCCATTACTGCCTTGGAGAACACATCACGAACGACGAAGGAGCCGCCATGTAGGGATAACGCGGCCTTAAGCATAAGAGAAGTGCCACGGGAGACGGAAGAGACGTCCCAGAAGGAAATCAAGATGACGTCTGAACTAGGAAGGAGAGGCCCACCCCATGAAGATGCAATGTCATCTGACGGCAGCCCATCCTTCTTGGACTGGGAAGAACAGCAATACAAACGAAGAAAATCGAAGCAGAAACTTTGGAGAAACAAAAGAGAAAACAAGTATGAGTCCAACCAACGCCACCTCTGATTTTAGGACGCCAGGAGCGGCCGCCCACACCGACGCCTCGCAGGGAGAGGGCGAGGTTCAGGCGCTCGTCTTAGTCCAGCACCGGTACTGAGGGACGTGGCGCTGTTTGTCCGATGCTTCTGTGGGCAGTCTGGTGAGCCATGTGAAGGAGATGACAGTCGAGTATGAACAAGTTGAATAACATCATACTAAAGACTGTTTGTACAAAGAACATTAAACGGGATAAGATCAAAGATCTATATAACCCTAACAACTGTGACAAAGGTCTGCTTGGAAAGAAATAGTATGACAACCAACTCTCAACAATATTATGTCCCCAAATATTGCAACATTTAACTGCAGGTTAGCTCAATTCAGTTTCGTCTCTATAAAAGAACAACCAAAAGAGCACGACGACCTTATATACCTTCAGAAAACACGGTTACCAGTTTAGGAATCTAATTTTCTGAATCCAATATCAAATGCTCATTCGTTTTATGCAAGTTCTCCTGTTGAAAGAAGCTCTTTAAAGGTAGACCAGATCGCAGTCGCATTCATGGTTTGTAAGTATCTCTCCCCACACACTGATCGCATTGCAACGCATGACAATAGACTACTATACATTGACGTATCCGTCTCATAAATTGTCATTTATCTTATGATAATTAGCATTATTTAGCCGTCCACATTTACCAGACCTTTTATCTAATACGATTTTTGAGTTAATGCTCAAGACATCTCAAAAATAAGTAATTACTGTCCTGTAGCATGGACTACCATGGTACTTAAAGTATTGGAATGTTTGCATATAAAAAATGAGTTAGGCGCTAATATGAGAATATATATTCTCTCAAACACCTATATAACGTCTTTATATAACAGTTAAAACACACCAATATACGGCCGATGCTTGAATATGAGTAAGGCTTGCCAAAATGAGATATTTTCAGTATTAAAAGGCAGAGGAGTAACTTTTTATGTTATCCATTTATTACGTGGGAATCACAACACAGCAACTGTAATGAGGAAGTGCTAGGTCCTAGCCTAGCAGGGAGGTTTCCTATGTCAATACCTGTTCAGTATCTATATGGGTGGACTTCCTGATGAATTAATTGATATTAGAGCTGGCTGTTCAATCGATGAACCTACTTCCTGATGAATTAAATGATATTAGAGCTGGCTATTCAATCGATAAACCTACTTCCTGATGAATTAAATGATATTAGAACTGGCTGTTCAATCGATGAACCTACTTCCTGATGAATTAAATGATATTAGAGCTGTCTGTTCAGTCGATGAACCTACTTCCTGATGAATTAAATGATATTAGAGCTGTCTGTTCAGTCGATAAACCTACTTCCTGATGAATTAAATGATATTAGAGCTGTCTGTTCAGTCGACAAACCTACTTCCTGATGAATTAAATGATATTAGAGCTGTCTGTTCAGTCGACAAACCTACTTCCTGATGAATTAAATGATATTAGAGCTGGCTATTCAATCGATAAACCTATTGTAAACCATTAATGCAGACGACATTGTGTTCTGTCCATCTCTGTCCGGCTTACTGAATGTAGTCAATGGAGTCATAGAATTATATCAAAGAGAAACAAACTAAATGTCGTCAAAACCATTATCATCAGATATTATTGATGGTGTCAACTTAGAGTTTGTAAATGCGCATAAGTACATAGGATGTGTTTTGATTAAATAGTGGACAGGATCATGAAAACTTCAAGAAATGCAGTGTTGGAAGTAAAGATTTTCTGTTTCTTAGCTTTTACAATAACAATACTATGGGATTTTTTCAGACACACACGCATGTATATATATATATATATATATATATATATATATATATATATATATATATATATATATATATATATATTTATTTATTTATATATATACATATCTCTCTCTCTCTCTCTCTCTCTCTCTCTCTCTCTCTCTCTCTCTCTCTCTCTCTCTCTCTCTCTCTCTCTCTCTCTCTCTATATATATATATATATATATATATATATATATATATATATAGAGAGAGAGAGAGAGAGAGAGAGAGATATTAATTAATTCATATATCTATATCGAACTATATATATGTATACATTTATATATCTAATATATCCATGTATGTATATACATATGTATATATATAAGTCTTGATATTTGCTTCCTCCGTAGAGTCAATTTTCACGTTTTTTTTATCATGGACTCTTTCGCGTTTACAGATATTATAAAATTATTGTGTAAACATTTATTAGTGTTTAAGTACACAGTACCACAGCCATTTTGTCTATCATACTAACCCTCAGCTAGAGTTCATAAAGCTTGACTCATCAACATCTCATCCAGAAAGCTGCCAATCTCCACTGACGTACTCATGCAGGCTTAAGGGGTAGCTTATGAACAACCCATGTCAACTACTTGATAATAATAATGATAAAGTACAAACAGACCTCAACCCTTTCAGTTATCCAGTCAACCATGATGGTACAATAGTAGTAAATAAGACCCAGTGAATAACTTTTGGTTGGTGTATCTCTCATTCGTGTTATGGTTCTAATGATAAAAACAACAAAATAATGAAGATGATGATAATGATGATGATGATATGTTGATATTATATATGTTATGGCTGTAGGTTAATAACCTCAAGTGTCCTAACATGAGTTATCTCTTTATTGTGGTTATGGGAGGACGCTGTAATAACATTGTCAGCATTAGATGTTAACAATGGTGTAAGGTGTAATTAACAATTACTGTAATTAATAGCATGGTGATTATTAAATTTATATGCACATAAGGAAATAAAATATGCGAATATCAGAATTAGCAGTAATGGGAGGCTCATAAAAGAGCGACAATTTAATTACACAATTGAAAAAAGGTACATGGAAGACAATTAAAGATACAGCAACAAAAGTTTATACATGTATAAATTGAAATCATGTCATCAACTGATGTTGAAAACAGACACAAAAGCACTATAATCTGAAATCTTCTTCGTGTGAAAGAAGTGAGCCAGCCAAAGGAACAAAACCCGACCTCTGTAATCACATAGAAGTGTAGATCTTAAAAGTGAGTAGTAATTTCAATGCTGGTGGAATGCTCCTTGACTTCTTAATTTTAGTTTTCTTAATTTTCTGTCAATCTCTGTCTGTCTGTCTTTCTGTCTGTCTGTCTCTCTCTCTCCCTAAAAAACTTATAAACAGAATAAGTATCTAAATCCAATTCTCATGACTGTCATCATCCATGGTAATAACAAAAGTACGTTCCGGTTCTCGTGTTGAGATGAAGAGTTTGTTGTCATCTCGCCACTGAAACACGTCTGTACATGTCGCTCCGTTCTCGAGTTCCGTGACGCGCTTGTCCAGCTGGCGTAGTGTTTCCAGCTGTCGGAGAGGACGCGAGATTAGGGTTGGGAATAATCAGTAATCCGTTTGAAGGGAGTGATTAGGAAGGATGAGGTATTAGTGGGTATCAAGTACGAAAGATTAGACTTTAAGATTCGAGGAATGGTATTTCATTAATCCAAGAGTTATTCTCAGTACGGAATACTTGACGTTATTTCAAAGTAGCGAATTTTGAAATTGTAGATAGACCTTAAATATTTGGATAACCAATTAATGCATGGGTTTGGGGGGTTGTTTAAGAATCACTAATATTTAAGATTTAGTTTGTGAAAAGTAGAAGCATTTGATCAATTTATAGACACTTAAAATCAGGATTGATTAGATTTTTATGTGAGAAGAGCCGCAAAAATCTATTAAATTATTCTTTTACAGTTACAGCGTAACTTTTATTCAACGGACACCATCATAGCCTTTTTGTTTATCATACAAAATATGTATTTTTTTTTAATTATGCGTTTTCATTAATACAGCGAAATGAAAATATTAAAGTCTGGTTTAGGAACTTGTTAATCAATTATTTTTAACACTCAGGGTCAGTGTTCTTCATTACTTTTACTTGCATACATTACAAGCAAGAGGGTTGATAAATTCAGTAGACTCATCAAATTATTCGCAACATATCAATAACCATCTAGAATAAGATAACCCGTTTTATTTTATGTTGCAGCAGACATAAGAAATCTAATAGGAAATACACCATTAAATCTTCTCATTACATTTTGCAACAGCCATTAGATGCTATATAGGAGGCGAAAAACTATTTTTTTATCTATCATATTTTGCAACAATAAAGTAACGAAAATTATATATCCTTTTCTTTGACCAAGTAGACTATACCTTTTCATTGATTGAAACAGCTTGCAATACGGAAGTCTCGCCAGTTGATTCCG
>BOPN01002911.1:85559-103059 GCA_017312705.2 Penaeus japonicus | reverse complement strand
GAGAAAAAGAGAAAGAAAGAGAAAGAGAGACGGCCCGACATCCCTAGCGCATCCCGCCATCCCTCTCCCGGGCGAGCGAGATGCAGCACACAACACACTGAGCTCATTCTTATCGACATCTGCGATCCTCAGCAGAATCAGCTTAGCTTCGGCCAGATGCAATCGAGACGAATCATTTCATTGCGAGATCGAGATGCACGAAATGAATGGTCATGTCTCGTTGCGGCGAGAGACAAAGAGACAGAAAAAAAACAAAGAAAAACATAGAAGAAAGAAAAAAAGAGAGAAAAACAGAGAAAAACAAAGAAAAACACAGAGAAAGAGAAAGATAAAAATAAAGAAAAACACAGAGAAAGAGAAAGAGAAAAATAAAGAAAAAGACAGAAAAACACAGAAAAAGAGAAAAAGAAAGAGAGAAAGAGAGACCCCCGCCATCCCTCTCCCAGATGAGCGAGAGAAAGACAGACAAATATAAAGAGGGAAAAATACAGAAAAAAAGGAGAAAAAGACAGATAAAAAGAGAGAGAGAAAGAAAGACAAAGATAAAGAGGGAAAAAGACAGAGAAAAAGGAAAAAAGACAGATAAAAAGAGAAAGAGAGAGAAAGACAAAGGTAAAGAGAGAAAAAGAAAAAAGAAAAAAAGACAGAAAAACTGAGAAAAACACAGAGAAAAAAGAGAAAAACAGAGAAAAAGACAAAAAAGAGAAAAAGAGAAAGAGAAAGAGAGAAAAAGAGAAAAAGAGAAAGAGAGAAAGAGAGACGGCCCGACATCCCTCTCCCGGATGAGCGAGATGCGACACACAATACAGAAAAAGACAGATACAAACAGAGAAAAAGACAGAAAAAAACAAAGAGAAAGACATAAAAAGAAAGAGAGAAAGAGAAAGAGAGAAAGAGAGAAAAAGAGAAAAAGAGAAAGAGAGAAAGAGAGAAAGAGAGAAAAAGAGAAAGAGAGAAAAAGAGAAAAAGAGAAAAAGAGAGAGAAAAAGAGAGAAAAAGAGAGAAAGAGAAAGAGAGAAAGAGAGAAAAAGAGAAAAAGAGAAACGGGTTGCCTTGATGAGCAGCACGTTACTCCTAGGCAGGGTGCACGATAGACAACACTCTTAGGCAGAGGAGTGCACACGATAGACAACACTCTTAGGCAGAGGAGTGCACACGATAGACAACACTCTTAGGCAGAGGAGTGCACACGATAGACGACACTCTTAGGCAGAGGAGTGCACACGATAGACAACACTCTTAGGCAGAGGAGTGCACACGATAGACAACACTCTTAGGCAGAGGAATGCACACGATAGACGACACTCTTAGGCAGAGGAGTGCACGATGAACAACACTCTTAGGCAGAGGAGTGCACACGATAGACGACACTCTTAGGCAGAGGAATGCACACGATAGACGACACTCGGGGCGGAGGGTGCACACGATAGACAACACTCTTAGGCAGAGGAGTGCACACGATAGACGACACTCTTGGGGCAGAGGAGTGCACACGATAGACGACACTCTCGGGGCAGAGGAGTGCACACGATAGACGACACTCTCGGGGCAGAGGAGTGCACACGATAGACGACACTCTCGGGGCAGAGGAGTGCACACGATAGACGACACTCTCGGGGCAGAGGAGTGCACACGATAGACAACACTCTTAGGCAGAGGAGTGCACACGATAGACGATTCTCTTAGGCAGAGGAGTGCACACGATAGACGACACTCTCGGGGCAGAGGAGTGCACACGATAGACGACACTCTCGGGGCAGAGGAGTGCACACGATAGACAACACTCTTGGGGCAGAGGAGTGCACACGATAGACAACACTCTTAGGCAGAGGAGTGCACACGATAGACGACACTCTCGGGGCGGGAGTGCAAACGATAGACAACACTCTTGGGGCAGAGGAGTGCACACGATAGACGACACTCTTAGGCAGAGGAGTGCACACGATAGACGACACTCTCGGGGCAAGAGGGTGCACATGATAGACGACACTCTCGGGCAGAGGTGCACACGATAGACGACACTCTTAGGCAGAGGAATGCACACGATAGACGACACTCTTAGGCAGAGGAGTGCACACGATAGACAACACTCTTGGGGCAGAGGAGTGCACACGATAGACAACACTCTTAGGCAGAGGAGTGCACACGATAGACGACACTCTTAGGCAGAGGTGCACAAGATAGACGACACTCTCGGGGCAGAGGAGTGCACACGATAGACAACACTCTTAGGCAGAGGAGTGCACACGATAGACGACACTCTTAGGCAGAGGTGCACGATAGACGACACTCTTAGGCAGAGGAGTGCACACGATAGACAACACTCTTAGGCAGAGGAGTGCACACGATAGACAACACTCTTAGGCAGAGGAGTGCACACGATAGACGACACTCTTGGGGCAGAGGAGTGCACACGATAGACAACACTCTTAGGCGAGAGGTGCACACGATAGACGACACTCTCGGGGCAGGGAGTGGACACGATGAACGACACTCTTAGGCAGAGGAGTGCACACGATAGACGACACTCTCGGGGCAGAGGTGCAGATAGACGACACTCTCGGGGCAGAGGGTGCACACGATAGACGACACTCTCTCGGGGCAGAGGAGTGCATTCGATAGACGACACTCTTAGGCAGAGGAGTGCACACGATAGACAACACTCTTAGGCAGAGGAGTGCACACGATAGACAACACTCTTAGGCAGAGGAGTGCACACGATAGACGACACTCTTGGGGCAGAGGAGTGCACACGATAGACAACACTCTTAGGCAGAGGAGTGCACACGATAGACGACACTCTCGGGGCAGAGGAGTGCACACGATAGACGACACTCTCGGGGCAGAGGAATGCACACGATGGAACAACACTCTTAGGAAGGGTGCACACGATAGACGACACTCTCGGGGCAGAGGAGTGCACACGATAGACGACACTCTTAGGCAGAGGAGTGCACACGATAGACGACACTCTCGGGGCAGAGGAGTGCACACGATAGACAACACTCTTAGGCAGAGGAGTGCACACGATGACCATGACACTCTTAGGCAGAGGAGTGCACACGATAGACGACACTCTTAGGCAGAGGAGTGCACACGATGAACGACACTCTTGGGGCAGAGGAGTGCACACGATAGACGACACTCTTAGGCAGAGGAATGCACACGATAGACAACACTCTTAGGCAGAGGAGTGCACACGATAGACAACACTCTTAGGCAGAGGAATGCACACGATAGACGACACTCTTAGGCAGAGGAGTGCACACGATAGACGACACTCTTGGGGCAGGGGAGTGCACACGATAGACGACACTCTTAGGCAGAGGAGTGCACACGATAGACAACACTCTTAGGCAGAGGAATGCACACGATAGACGACACTCTTAGGCAGAGGAATGCACACGATAGACGACACTCTTAGGCAGAGGAGTGCACACGATAGACAACACTCTTAGGCAGAGGAGTGCACACGATAGACAACACTCTTAGGCAGAGGAATGCACACGATAGACGACACTCTTAGGCAGAGGAATGCACACGATAGGTAACACTCTTAGGCAGAGGAGTGCACACGATAGACAACACTCTTAGGCAGAGGAGTGCACACGATAGACGACACTCTTAGGCAGAGGAATGCACACGATAGACAACACTCTTAGGCAGAGGAGTGCACACGATAGACGACACTCTTAGGCAGAGGAGTGCACACGATAGACGACACTCTTAGGCAGAGGAGTGCACACGATAGACAACACTCTTGGGGCAGAGGAGTGCACACGATAGACAACACTTTTGGGGCGGAGGGAGTGCACGATAGACGACACTCTCGGGGCAGAGGAGTGCACACGATAGACAACACTCTTGGGGCAGAGGAGTGCACACGATAGACAACACTCTTAGGCAGAGGAGTGCACACGATAGACAACACTCTTAGGCAGAGGAGTGCACACGATAGACGACACTTTTGGGGCAGAGGAGTGCACACGATAGACGACACTCTTGGGGCAGAGGAGTGCACACGATAGAGTGTTGTCTATCATGTGCATTCCTCTGCCTAAGAGTGTCGTCTATCGCGTGCGTGCCTAGAAGTGTTGTCTATCGCGTGCATTCCTCTGCCTAAGAGTGTTGTCTATCGTGTGCACTCCTCCTAGGGTGTTTTGTGCATTCCTCGCCTGGGGTGTATAAATCCCTTATCGTGTGTGCACTCCTCTGCTAGGGTGTTGTCTAACACAAAAAATTGTTGTCTATCGTGTGCACTCCTCTACTTAGAAGTGCGTCTACATCATGGCATTCACTCTGCGCACAGAGTGATCGTCTATCGTACTGTGCACTCTGCCCACAAAGTGATTGTGCATCGTGTGCACTCTATACTTGCCTAGCGATAAAGGTCTATCGTGTGCGCTCCTCGTCTCATTTGTCTATCGTCTGCACTCCTCTGCCCCTAGAAGATTGAAAAAAAGTTGTCGTGAGCGCTCCCTCTGCCCTAAAATTGTCTATCGTGTGCACTCCTCTACAAATGTTGTCTATCATGTGCATTCACTCTGCTAGGTGTCGTCATCGTGTCAATGCACTCCTCTACTAGAAGTGTTGTCTATCGTGTGCACTCGGTGATATCGTGTGCGCTCCTCTATAGTGTTATTCCTCTGCTTACAAAAATTGTTGTCTATCGCGTGCATTCCTCTGCCTAGGTGTTGTCTGTGTGGCATTCCTAACACAGAAGTGTCGTCTATCGTAGCATTCCTCTGCCTAAAATTGTTGTCTATCGTGTTTCACTCTGCCTAGAATGTCTATCGTGTCATTCCTCTGCCTAGAAATGATTGTTTATCGTGTGCATTCACCTAAGGAGTGTTATTATCGTGTGCACTCTAGCTACTATCGTCTCTACTCCTGCCCTAAGAAGTGTTGTCTATCATTACCTCCTGCCTAAAATGTTGTTTATCGTGTGCATTCCTCTGCCTAAAAGTGTTGTCTATCGTGGTACTCCTCTGCCTAAGAAGTGTCGTCTATCGTGTGCACTCTCTGCCTAAGAAGTGTTGTCTATCGTGTGCACTCCTGCTAAGAGTGTTGTCTATCGTGTGCACTCCTCTGCCCCAAATGTCGTCTATCGTGTGCACTCCTCTACTAAAATGTTGTCTATATCGTGTCACTCCCTCTCTGCTAAAGTGATTGTCTATCGTGTGCTCCTCTACTAAAATTTGTCTATCGTGTCTCCTCTACCCCGAGATGTCGTCTATCGTGGGCACTCCTCTGCTAAAATCCCTCTGCCTAAGAGGAATGCACACGATAGACAACACTCTTGGGGCAGAGGAGTGCACACGATAGACGACACTCTTAGGCAGAGGAGTGCACACGATAGACAACACTCTTAGGCAGAGGAATGCACACGATAGACAACACTCTTAGGCAGAGGAGTGCACACGATAGACGACACTCTTAGGCAGAGGAATGCACATGATAGACAACACTCTTAGGCAGAGGAGTGCACACGATAGACAACACTCTTAGGCAGAGGAATGCACGCGATAGACAACACTCTTAGGCAGAGGAATGCACACGATAGACAACACTCTTAGGCAGAGGAGTGCCCACATTAGACAACACTCTTAGGCAGAGGAATGCACGCGATAGACAACACTCTTAGGCAGAGGAGTGCACACGATAGACGACAGTCTTAGGCAGAGGAATGCACACGATAGACAACACTCTTAGGCAGAGGAGTGCACACGATAGACGACACTCTTAGGCAGAGGAGTGCACACGATAAACAACACTCTTAGGCAGAGGAATGCACACGATAGACGACACTCTTAGGCAGAGGAGTGCACACGATAGACGACACTCTTAGGCAGAGGAGTGCACACGATAGACAACACTCTTAGGCAGAGGAGTGCACACGATAGACAACACTCTTAGGCAGAGGAATGCACACGATAGACGACACTCTTAGGCAGAGGAATGCACACGATAGACAACACTCTTAGGCGAAGGAATGCACACGATAGACAACACTCCCAGGCAGAGGAGTGCACACGATAGACGACACTCTTAGGCAGAGGAATGCACACGATAGACAACACTCTTAGGCAGAGGAATGCACACGATAGACAACACTCTTAGGCAGAGGAGTGCACGATAATAACACTCTTAGGCGAGATACGATAGACGACACTCTTAGGCAGAGGAATGCACACGATAGACAACACTCTTAGGCAGAGGAGAGCACACGATAGACAACACTTTTGGGGCAGAGGAGTGCACGCGATGGGCATAACACTCTTGGGCAGAGGAATGCACACGATAGACAACACTCTTAGGCAGAGGAATGCACACGATGAACAACATCTTAGTGAAATGTTTGATAGACAACACTCTTAGGCAGAGGAATGCACACGATAGACAACACTCTTAGGCAGAGGAGAGCACACGATAGACAACACTTTTGGGGCAGAGGAGTGCACGCAATAGACAACACTCTTAGGCAGAGGAATGCACACGATAGACAACACTCTTAGGCAGAGGAGAGCACACGATAGACAACACTTTTGGGGGGCGAGGTGCACGCAATAGACAACACTCTTAGGCAGAGGAATGCACACGATAGACAACACTCTTAGGCAGAGGAGAGCACACGATAGACAACACTTTTGGGGCAGAGGAATTTTTGATAGACAACTTCCTCTTAGGCAGAGGAATGCACACGATAGACAACACTCTTAGGCAGAGGAGAGCACACGATAGACAACACTCTTAGGCAGAGGAGAGCACACGATAGACAACACTTTTGGGGCAGAGGAGTGCACGCGATAGACAACACTCTTAGGCAGAGGAATGCACACGATAGACAACACTCTTAGGCAGAGGAGAGCACACGATAGACAACACTTTTTAGGGCAGAGGTGCACGCAATAGACAACACTCTTAGGCAGAGGAATGCACACGATAGACAACACTCTTAGGCAGAGGAGAGCACACGATGACAGACACTCTTAGGCAGAGGAGTGCACACGATAGACAACACTCTTAGGCAGAAGGCCCAGTGAACAGCACTCTTAGGCAGAGGAGAGCACACGATAGACAACACTTTTGGGGCAGAGGAGTGCACGCAATAGACAACACTCTTAGGCAGAGGAATGCACACGATAGACAACACTCTTAGGCAGAGGAGAGCACACGATAGACAACACTCTTAGGCAGAGGAGAGCACACGATAGACAACACTCTTAGGCAGAGGAATGCACACGATAGACAACACTCTTAGGCAGAGGAGAGCACACGATAGACAACACTTTTGGGGCAGAGGAGTGCACGCAATAGACAACACTCTTAGGCAGAGGAATGCACACGATAGACAACACTCTTAGGCAGAGGAGAGCACACGATAGACAACACTCTTAGGCAGAGGAGAGCACACGATAGACAACACTCTTAGGCAGAGGAGAGCACACGATAGACAACACTCTTAGGCAGAGGAGAGCACACGATAGACAACACTCTTAGGCAGAGGAGAGCACACGATAGACAACACTTTAGGGCAGAGGAGTGCACGCGATAGACAACACTCTTAGGCAGAGGAGAGCACACGATAGACAACACTCTTAGGCAGAGGAGAGCACACGATAGACAACACTTTTGGGGCAGAGGAGTGCACACGATAGACAACACTCTTAGGCAGAGGAATGCACGCGATAGACAACACTCTTAGGCAGAGGAATGCACACGATAGACAACACTCTTAGGCAGAGGAGTGCACACGATAGACAACACTCTTAGGCAGAGGAGTGCACACGATAGACGACACTCTTAGGCAGAGGAATGCACACGATAGACGACACTCTTAGGCAGAGGAGTGCACACGATAGACGACACTCTCGGGGCAGAGGAGTGCACACGATAGACGACACTCTCGGGGCAGAGGAGTGCACACGATAGACGACACTCTCGGGGCAGAGGAATGCACACGATAGACGACACTCTTAGGCAGAGGAGTGCACACGATAGACGACACTCTTGGGGCAGAGGAGTGCACACGATAGACAACACTCTTAGGCAGAGGAATGCACACATTAGACGACACTCTCGGGGCAGAGGAGTGCACACGATAGACGACACTCTCGGGGCAGAGGAGTGCACACGATAGACGACACTCTTAGGCAGAGGAGTGCACACGATAGACGACACTCTTAGGCAGAGGAGTGCACACGATAGACGACACTCTCGGGGCAGAGGAGTGCACACGTGGTGTGCCTCGGGGCAGGAGTGCACACGATAGACGACACTCTCGGGGCAGAGGAGTGCACACGATAGACGACACTCTCGGGGCAGAGGAGTGCACACGATAGACGACACTCTCGGGGCAGAGGAGTGCACACGATAGACGACACTCTCGGGGCAGAGGAGTGCACACGATAGACGACACTCTCGGGGCAGAGGAGTGCACACGATAGACGACACTCTTAGGCGGGGAGTGCACACGATAGACGACACTCTCGGGGCAGAGGAGTGCACACGATAGACAACACTCTTGGGGCAGAGGAGTGCACACGATAGACGACACTCTTAGGCAGAGGAATGCACACGATAGACGACACTCTTAGGCAGAGGAGTGCACACGATAGACGACACTCTCGGGGCAGAGGAGTGCACACGATAGACAACACTCTTGGGGCAGAGGAGTGCACACGATAGACAACACTCTTAGGCAGAGGAGTGCACACGATAGACGACACTTTTAGAGCGGGAGTGCACACGATAGACGACACTCTTAGGCAGAGGAATGCACACGATAGACGACACTCTTAGGCAGAGGAGTGCACACGATAGACGACACTCTCGGGGCAGAGGAGTGCACACGATAGACGACACTCTCGGGGCAGAGGAATGCACACGATAGACGACACTCTTAGGCAGAGGAGTGCACACGATAGACGACACTCTCGGGGCAGAGGAGTGCACACGATAGACGACACTCTCGGGGCAGAGGAGTGCACACGATAGACGACACTCTCGGGGCAGAGGAGTGCACACGATAGACGACACTCTTAGGCAGAGGAGTGCACACGATAGACGACACTCTCGGGGCAGAGGAATGCACACGATAGATGACACTCTTAGGCAGAGGTGCACGATAGACGACACTCTCGGGGCAGAGGGTGCACACATTGTGACACTCTCGGGGCAGAGAGGTGCACACGATAGACGACACTCTTGGGGCAGGGGAGTGCACACGATGAACAGCACTCTTGGGGCAGAGGAGTGCACACGATAGACAACACTCTTGGGGCAGAGGAGTGCACACGATAGACAACACTCTTAGGCAGAGGAGTGCACACGATGAACGGCACTCTTGGGGCAGAGGAGTGCACACGATAGACGACACTCTCGGGGCAGAGGAGTGCACACGATAGACGACACTCTCGGGGCAGAGGAGTGCACACGATAGACGACACTCTTAGGCAGAGGAGTGCACACGATAGACGACACTCTTGGGGCAGAGGAGTGCACACGATAGACAACACTCTTGGGGCAGAGGAGTGCACACGATAGACAACACTCTTAGGCAGAGGAGTGCACAGTAGACGACACTCTTAGGCAGAGGGAGTGCACACGATAGACGACACTCTTAGGCAGAGGAGTGCACACGATAGACGACACTTTTGGGGCAGAGGAGTGCACACGATAGACGACACTCTTGGGGCAGAGGAGTGCACACGATAGACGACACTCTTAGGCAGAGGAGTGCACACGATAGACGACACTCTTAGGCAGAGGAGTGCACACGATAGACGACACTCTCGGGGCAGAGGAGTGCACACGATAGACGACACTCTCGGGGCAGAGGAGTGCACACGATAGACGACACTCTTAGGCGAGGTGCACGATAGACGACACTCTCGGGGCAGAGGAGTGCACACGATAGACGACACTCTTAGGCAGAGGAGTGCACACGATAGACGACACTCTTAGGCAGAGGAGTGCACACGATAGACGACACTCTCGGGGCAGAGGAGTGCACACGATAGACGACACTCTCGGGGCAGAGGAGTGCACACGATAGACGACACTCTCGGGGCAGAGGAGTGCACACGATAGACGACACTCTCGGGGCAGAGGAGTGCACACGATAGACGACACTCTCGGGGCAGAGGAGTGCACACGATGAACACTCTTAGGCGAGGTGCACACGATAGACGACACTCTCGGGGCAGAGGAGTGCACACGATAGACGACACTCTCGGGGCAGAGGAGTGCACACGATAGACGACACTCTTAGGCAGAGGAGTGCACACGATGAACGACACTCTTAGGACCCAGAGGAGGTACACGATGAACGCTTACTCTTGGGCAGGGGTGCACACGATGGGCAACACTCTCGGGGCAGAGGTACACAATGAACGACACTCTCGGGGCAGAGGGTACACGACCAGAAGGACACTCTCGGAACAGAGGAGTGCACACGATAGACACTCTTAGGCAGAGGAGTGCACGACGGAACATTTCTCTCAGAGCAGAGGAGTACTGACAGACGGCCTGCGAGAGACAGGAAATTTTGACAGGTGACCTCAGGGCAGGAAATTTGGCAGAACGGCTCAGGACAGAGGAATTTTTGACGGAGCACCTCTTAGACAGAAGAGTACACGATAGACGGCCTCTCAGGGCAGAGCCTTTGACAGAACGTCCTCTTGGGGCAGAGGGTACACGACAGAGCAGCCTCTCGGGGCAGAGGAGTACGACCAGGCGGCCTCTTGGAGACGAAGGAGTACACGACAGACGGCCTCGGGGCAGAGAGTGGCACGACCCAGGCGTCCTGCGGGGCAGAGAACACGTGGGCGGCACTCGGAGCAGAAAGAGGTGCACACGATAGACGACACTCTCGGGGCAGAGGAGTGCACACGATAGACGACACTCTCGGGGCAGAGGAGTGCACACGATAGACGACACTCTCGGGGCAGAGGAATGCACACGATAGACGACACTCTTAGGCAGAGGAGTGCACACGATAGACGACACTCTCGGGGCAGAGGAGTGCACACGATAGACAACACTCTTGGGGCAGAGGAGTGCACACGATAGACAACACTCTTAGGCAGAGGAATGCACACGATAGACGACACTCTTAGGCAGAGGAGTGCACACGATAGACGACACTCTCGGGGCAGAGGAGTGCACACGATGAACGACACTCTCGGGGCAGAGGAGTGCACACGATAGAGGACACTCTCGGGGCAGAGGAATGCACACGATAGACGACACTCTTAGGCAGAGGAGTGCACACGATAGACGACACTCTCGGGGCAGAGGAGTGCACACGATAGACAACACTCTTGGGGCAGAGGAGTGCACACGATAGACAACACTCTTAGGCAGAGGAATGCACACGATAGACGACACTCTTAGGCAGAGGAGTGCACACGATAGACGACACTCTTGGGGCAGAGGAGTGCACACGATAGACAACACTCTTGGGGCAGAGGAGTGCACACGATAGACAACACTCTTAGGCAGAGGAGTGCACACGATAGACGACACTTTTGGGGCAGAGGAGTGCACACGATAGACGACACTCTTAGGCAGAGGAATGCACACGATAGACGACACTCTTAGGCAGAGGAGTGCACACGATGAACGACCTCCTCGGGGCAGAGGAGTGCACACGATAGACGACACTCTCGGGGCAGAGGAATGCACACGATAGACGACACTCTTAGGCAGAGGAGTGCACACGATAGACGACACTCTCGGGGCAGAGGAGTGCACACGATAGACGACACTCTCGGGGCAGAGGAGTGCACACGATAGACGACACTCTCGGGGCAGAGGAATGCACACGATAGACGACACTCTTAGGCAGAGGAGTGCACACGATAGACGACACTCTCGGGGCAGAGGAGTGCACACGATAGACGAGAGAGAGAGAGAGAGAGAGAGAGGAGGAGAGAGAGAAAGAGGAGGCGAGAGAGAGAAAAAAGGAGAAATAAATAAATAAATAAATAAAGAGAGAGAGAGAGAAAGAGCGAGACGAGAGGTTAGGGCATTATACTATGCTGTTGGTAGCCATCCACAATTACATATGTTATTGTAAATGATGCCCATATATCAGCATGAGCACCTACATTTTCTTTACTGATAGTACTGACTACACGAGTTTAAATCTTGTATATATAATTTTTATTCAGTGCATAATTAATTCAAACCTATATAATTAGTCAGTGGGTAAGACAACCTTTGTATGTGCTGCAGTTCGGTCTATATCTATAACTCCATTCCGTTGTTGTAATCCATATATAGTCAGAGTATAGCATAGGTGGAGTGTACACGATAGACAACACTTTTGGGGCGGAGGAGTGCACACGATAGACGACACTCTTGGGGCAGGGGAGTGCACACGATAGACGACACTCTTAGGCAGAGGAGTGCACACGATAGACGACACTCTTGGGGCAGGGGAGTGCACACGATAGACGACACTCTTAGGCAGAGGAGTGCACACGATAGACGACACTCTTGGGGCAGGGGAGTGCACACGATAGACGACACTCTTAGGCAGAGGAGTGCACACGATAGACAACACTCTTAGGCAGAGGAGTGCACACGATAGACAACACTCTTAGGCAGAGGAGTGCACACGATAGACAACACTCTTAGGCAGAGGAGTGCACACGATAGACGACACTTTTGGGGCAGAGGAGTGCACACGATAGACGACACTCTTGGGGCAGAGGAGTGCACACGATAGACAACACTCTTAGGCAGAGGAGTGCACACGATAGACGACACTTTTGGGGCAGAGGAGTGCACACGATAGACGACACTCTTGGGGCAGAGGAGTGCACACGATAGACGACACTCTTAGGCAGAGGAGTGCACACGATAGACGACACTCTTGGGGCAGAGGAGTGGTTGAGAACATCTCTTGTCTGGAATGAACCGTGGCTCATGGGCGGTCGTCTTGTATTCATGTTCAATTTCTTTTGAGTTTGTATGCCAAAATGTCACCCGTCTCCCTCCCTTCTAGAAAGAACAGGACTCACATATTTATAAAACGGTTCCTGTTCACTGGATAGGTAATGCAAACTATTCTTAAATAAGGAGTGGTTAGTGACCGTTTGTGAGTATAGAGAGATATATAAGAAGATACTTGCCGATCAACTCGTAAACATCAGAAGAAGGTTCTTTGTTTCAGGGGGTCCTATATCCTCGGTTCTGAAAGATTGTAACGTTTTTGGAAACTAAATGTGAAATTATGTGTGATAACCAATGCTTATTAGGTGAAAAATATGCATTAAAACGTTATTGAATACAACATTTTCCCATTTACAGACATGGATGAATAAAGATGTCCTAGATCTTTCTGTAGAGGGGATAGCTTTTACAAAATCACATCAAGGGAGTACACTTTTAAAAAGGACTGAAGAGTACCGGGTTAGGATCTCTTAATCCCGCTTGTGTGTGTTTGTGCTATGCTGGCATTTTTATCAACAAATTAAAATTTTGCCATGGATTGAATAATAAGGGCGGAAAGTGTGACGTTGAATTATGGTGGTGTAACACGTTAACAGTTCAGTATGAAAGAGAGAGATAGATCAGAGAAAGAGAGAGAGGGAGAAAGAGAGAGCTAGAGGGAGGGAGAAAGAAAGAGAAAGAGAGAGAGAGATCAGAGAGAGAGATCAGAGGGAGATAGATAGATAGATAGTAGATAAGTAGATGAACAGATGAGTAGATGAATAGATGAGTAGATGAATAGATAAGTAGATGAGTAGATGAGTAGATGAATAGATGAGTAGATGAGTAGATGAATAGATGAATAGATGAATAGATGAGTAGATGAATAGATAAGTAGATGAGTAGATGAATAGATAAGTAGATGAGTAGATGAATAGATAGATAGATGAGTAGATGAATAGATGAGTAGATGAATAGATAAGTAGATGAGTAGATGAATAGATAAGTAGATGAGTAGATGAGCAGATGAATAGATAAGTAGATGAGTAGATGAATAGATAAGTAGATGAGTAGATGAATAGAAGAATAGATAAGTAGATGAGTAGATGAATAGAAGAATAGATAAGTAGATGAGTAGATGAATAGAAGAATAGATAAGTAGATGAGTAGATGAACAGATGAGTAGATGAGTAGATGAGTAGATGAATAGATGAGTAGATGAATAGATAAGTAGATGAATAGATGAATAGATGAATAGATGAGTAGATGAATAGATAAGTAGATGAGTAGATGAATAAATGAATAGATAAGTAGATGAGTAGATGAATAGATAAGTAGATGAATAGATGAATAGATGAATAGATGAGTAGATGAATAGATAAGTAGATGAGTAGATGAGCAGATGAATAGATAAGTAGATGAGTAGATGAGCAGATGAATAGATAAGTAGATGAGTAGATGAATAAATAAGTAGATGAGTAGATGAATAGAAGAATAGATAAGTAGATGAGTAGATGAATAGATGAATAGATAAGTAGATGAGTAGATGAATAGAAGAATAGATAAGTAGATGAGTAGATCAATAGATGAATAAATAAGTAGATGAGTAGATGAATAAATAAGTAGATGAGTAGATGAATAGAAGAATAGATAAGTAGATGAGTAGATGAATAGATGAATAGATAAGTAGATGAGTAGATGAATAGATGAATAGATAAGTAGATGAGTAGATGAATAGATAAGTAGATGAATAGATGAATAGATGAATAGATGAGTAGATGAATAGATAAGTAGATGAGTAGATGAATAGATGAATAGATGAGTAGATGAATATATGAGTAGATGAATAGATAAGTAGATGAGTAGATGAATAGATGAATAGATGAGTAGATGAATAGATGAGTAGATGAATAGATAAGTAGATGAGTAGATGAATAGATGAGTAGATGAATAGATGAGTAGATGAATAGATGAGTAGATGAATAGATGAGTAGATGAATAGATGAGTAGATGAATAGATAAGTAGATGAATAGATGAATAGATGAATAGATGAGTAGATGAATAGATAAGTAGATGAGTAGATGAGTAGATTAATAGATAAGTAGATGAATAGATAAGTAGATGAGTAGATGAATAGATGAGTAGATGAGTAGATGAATAGATAAGTAGATGAATAGATGAATAGATAAGTAGATGAGTAGATGAATAGATGAGTAGATGAATAGATAAGTAGATGAGTAGATAAGTAGATGAGTAGATGAATAGATAAGTAGATGAGTAGATAAGTAGATGAGTAGATGAATAGATAAGTAGATGAATAGATGAGTAGATGAATAGATGAGTAGATGAATAGATAAGTAGATGAATAGATAAGTAGATGAATAGATGAATAGATGAATAGATGAGTAGATGAATAGATAAATAGATGAATAGATGAGTAGATGAATAGATAAGTAGATGAATAGATAAGTAGATGAATAGATAAGTAGATGAGTAGATGAATAGATGAATAGATGAGTAGATGAGTAGATGAATAGATGAGTAGATGAATAGATGAATAGATGAATAGATGAATAGATGAGTAGATGAATAGATAAGTAGATGAGTAGATGAATAGATAAGTAGATGAGTAGATGAATAGATGAGTAGATGAATAGATAAGTAGATGAATAGATAAGTAGATGAGTAGATGAATAGATAAGTAGATGAGTAGATGAATAGATGAGTAGATGAATAGATAAGTAGATGAATAGATGAATAGATGAATAGATGAATAGATGAGTAGATGAATAGATAAGTAGATGAATAGATAAGTAGATGAGTAGATGAATAGATAAGTAGATGAGTAGATGAATAGATAAGTAGATAAGTAGATGAGTAGATGAATAGATGAATAGATGAATAGAAGAATAGATTAGTAGATGAGTAGATGAATAGAAGAATAGATAAGTAGATGAGTAGATGAATAGATGAGTAGATGAGTAGATGTTGAGGATCATATTAAGGTATATTAGAATTAGATTCGTGGTAAAGAGTGCGTGTTGGAGGTATATCTCAAGTTATATCTAAGTGGTAGATGAGGTGAAATTATAAGTGTACTTGTAGCAAAGAGTGAATGCTTTAAGTAAATTAAGAGTGTTAGATTATGAGTATATTTTGGTGGTAGATGAGGGTAGATTATGAGTATATTTTAGTGGTGGATGAGGGTAGATTATGAGTATATTTTAGTGGTGGATGAGGGTAGATTATGAGTATATTTTAGTGGTGGATGAGGGTAGATTATGAGTATATTTTTGTGGTAGATGAGGGTAGATTATGAGTATATTTTGGTGGTAGATGAGGGTAGATTATGAGTATATTTTGGTGGTGGATGAGGGTAGATTATGAGCATATTTTGGTGGTGGATGAGGGTAGATTATGAGTAGATTTATAGCGAAGCGGGACGAATGAGTAGAAATAATAAGGGGAGAGTTACAGGCGGATTGTGATGAAAGTTTATGGGTGGGTTGTCTATGACCCAGAGACCAGTTCAGTAAGATTTGATGGTAGGTCAGGAGAGGTTACGAGTAGATTTGTAGCAGAGAGAGGTATGCTACGAGATTTCTAAGGTATACTATATTTTGGAGTGGGTACAGAGTAAATTTTAAGGATAGAAATGAGATTATTCGAGATATAGATAAGTAGGTTTATTAAAGAAAGTATGTGGGTAGGTTGAATTTTCTTATCTAGATTCGCCGTCGATTGAAAATAGCCATATCATTATCCTTCTAAATCCAACATGGAGTTGATCATCACAGTCTGAAATAAGACATTCAAGGATAACCATTACATTGCAACATATATGTAATATCCAGAAATAGAAAAGATACAATGGCATTTCTCATTTTAAGACGAAAGGAATTTATATGTATATGTATATATATATATGTGTATGTGTGTGTGTGTGTGTGTGTGTGTGTGTGTGTGTGTGTGTGTGTGTGTGTGTGTGTGTGTGTGTGTGTGTGTGTGTGTGTGTGTGTGTGTGTGTGTGTGTGTGTGTGTGTGTGTGTGTGTGTGTGTGTGTGTGTGTGTGTGTGTGTGTATGTGTGTGTGTGTGTGTGTGTGTGCGTGTATGCGGATGGATATTCAAACGTTTGACCCTCCTGGACACCAGATTCTGCAAATGCACATTGCAAAGCGAATTAAGGAAGATCTGTTGCGCCCAAATTATTTTCATCTAATCATGCTATCCTTGGAACTGAAGCCGTGAAAACCAAAAGCAAAATTTGACAAAAACACAAACCTACTTCCAAACAGCTGTTAAAAATAACCTCATTCGATGCATGTATAATGCTTTATATATTCAAGGATAACACATTTAATGTTAACGAATATGATTGCC
Organism: Penaeus japonicus; assembly: GCA_017312705.2. Classification (NCBI taxonomy): domain Eukaryota; kingdom Metazoa; phylum Arthropoda; class Malacostraca; order Decapoda; family Penaeidae; genus Penaeus; species Penaeus japonicus. Next base: position 85,735 of record BOPN01002911.1, on the reverse strand, counting down.
ATTTGAATATAATTAAGAAACACCACAATACGACTTTTTGCCGCTCCAATCAAAATCGTCCCAACTGTGTATGGACGTGTGTACGTGTATACGCATGTACGTATCTGCCGTGTGCGTGTGGTACAGAAAGTAAGGATCGAAAAATTCTGCCACTGAAACTCTGCAAGGTAACGCTT
>BOPN01002911.1:83281-84632 GCA_017312705.2 Penaeus japonicus | reverse complement strand
TGTACGAATGATTATATGAAAGATTGTTCGTTTGGATGTTTTCTATCTCTGTTGGAAAGGATATTGTTTTCTTTACATATTTCTGCTCACATGTAAAAGTCGAAAAAATAATCGAGAGGGAAGCACACAAAGCATCAAGTTTTATGAAAATAACACCATTATTACCATACATTGTCTGTTTGTCATATAAAAAGTCATATGAAAAGAGGAAAAAGACGAATGCAAGAAATTAATATTCATGGGGTGTCGCGCGACTCCCCCGCCCCCCCCCCCAAAAAAAAAAAAAATGGCGCGCAGACGTTGATCGCTACGCAAGAAACCGGGGACGTTTTTTTATTTTTTTTTATTTTCTTTCTTTCTTTCTTTCTTTTTAAGATTTCTACACTTTTCGCTTGTCGTCTGCCTTCTTCATTCGATAATGATCGTACCTTCATATTTTCGGTCGTTATATTAATCATTCAAAGAAAGTAGAAAGATTCCGGAGAAATGCATTTCTTCCCCCGATCTTCGTCTCGTGCCGCCATTTTGTTTCTAAATTTGTTTGCCTCTTTGGGCCTTTTGCATATATCAGTCACTTATTACTTGATGGAAATTACCCTCAAGTGTGAAAAGTGATTTCTCTTGCCTCGGATTCAGAGCCTCGGACTGATCATCATCTTCATGAAAGTATGCAAAGGCGTCGAAATATTGCCTAGTTTTTTTTTGCTGTAGTCAGAATATAAATGGATAATTATATAAAAAAGGTCTTTATTTTTTATCAGAATGACCTTGTTTTACTTCAAAAACAAGAGTTAAATAGCTGCCCTGTAATAAACTGGGGTTATAATGAATTGGCATGTCACAGCTCAAGGTGGCCTTTTCAGTTCATTCATTCTGCTTTGTAATGTAATAACGATGATACTAATTATGGTGGTAATGACATCATCATAATAGTGACACCACAGTCCAAAAGAATTGATAACGGCAATCATAATATCAGTGCTGAGAAGCAATATTTAAAGTCAGACTATTTTTTTTATGCTTGGTAGGAAAAATAGAGAACCCAAAACAGCATATCCTGTTTAACAACAACTGAACAGTGTTTACGTCAGCATTGTTGCAGTAGCATCCTTCGGAACACTAAATTCACAGCTCGAGTTGAAAGAAAAAAAGAAAAATATATATACAATTGTTACTATATTAATACTTAGTGATAACGATGATAATTGTAATACAATTGATAATTATGATATTGATAACGATAATAACAATAATGATAATGATATGAAGGTTGACAAATAGATAGATACCCACATATAAATACGTCTATATATAGATATACATACATCGATAGATATAGATAAACAGACGG
>BOPN01002911.1:60781-65781 GCA_017312705.2 Penaeus japonicus | reverse complement strand
TCTCTAGCAAGCACTATCTCTATAGAGTGGTGGCACATAGCAAGTTCCTGACCTCTTGCTCTAAAGTACCACAGATGAAAGATGTGCAGGCAGAATGAGAGGTGACTTACACCATGCCCAATGCCTACAATGTACCTCTGTGCCAGTGGGGATGCCTTATATTGTGGCACTCACTGTCAAAAGCACAAGTTTCCTTCCTCTTCTCTACCTCTTCATATTACTTCATTTTTGATGCTTATAAGTGGCAGTGCTTCCCACTGGGGATCATGCCCATAGCTGGTTCATTGGGCAAATAGCCTAAGGTGTTAGGCCTGTGCATTTCAAAATACCCCTGCATTAAGTTCAGGTGGAACCAAAACTGCCCCAGTGTTATTTGGTTAACCTATTAACACCAGATGGCATCCACACATGCCAGATTCAGGGTGGCATCTATACATGCCTCTGGTAGGCCTAATTGCCAGATGGCATACATACATATGATAAATTCAAATTCATGAGTATAATCATTATTATCAGTATAATTATGATGAGGTATTATTTAACCAATTCAATAAGTCAGTGTGTTTATGCTTGTCTCCCTCAATTTGCTTCACATTCTTTGTGTAACACTAATGTCATTAGAGTTGTAAAGTCATAAAGATATCTTGACTGATTTTATTGGAAAAAGTATTCCAAATCATTGAATGTTAGGTGACAATGTGTCTTTTTCAAGTCTTTTTTTTTTTTTTCTCTTGATGATTTGAATGCTCTTGCTCTTCCCTCTCGCTATTTTTATACATGGTAAATTATGATAGAAAAATTAAAAACATGTCTTCTTCCTCCCATATTCCATATTCCATATTCTTTTACAAAGAGTCTAATCCACATGATCAGAAAATATGGAGGTTATACTATATTACTGCTTTGTTACAATCTTCCTAAACATTTCAGTAATCAGGTTCTTGCCTTTCAGAAGTTGCATGATTGATAAAAAATGACAATGTGGACTTTTACAAACATTATATGTAATACTAATTTGTTGGTTTATTATCTGTTACAACATATTAATTAAAGGATTAAACCATTTTGTGTTGGACATTTTTTTTTTACAGTATATATAATTTTGCCTATGCTTTACAGTTAACCAAGGAAGATTTTACCCACTTCGACTACATATTTGGGATGGACCATGAAAACATCTCGGACATCAAGGCTCGTGCTCCAAAGACCTACACAGCGAAGATCGAACTTTTTGGTTCTTATGATCCAAAGAAGGAATTGATTATTAGAGACCCATACTATGTAAGTTTGTTTAATGTTTCCCTTTGAAGAAGTTACAGGCTTCTTTAGATTGATATTGTTTTGGTATAACACTATGTATCAATACAGTTCTAGGCTTGTAAAGAAAGTATTAGCTTCAAAGACAAATTTATTTTTTTTGATAATGCAATGCTATTGATTACTCTAGAGTCAACTGTCAGGAATTTGCTGTTTTGATATGAATTTATGTTCCCCCTTCTTTCCGTTTTCTTTCCTTTGTGTTCTTTTACTAAACACCCCATTCCATTTTTTCTCATATTTTCTTTGAGTTTAATTTTAACCAGTTGAGTCTCTGCTTATCAATAAATTTGTAAATAAAATATATTTTACAATTATTTTTATACACTTGTGAATTTACTGTGAATAGTCATCCATATGCCTTGCTAGTAATACACAAAGCATTCCTATGCTGTCTGTGCCATTACGCCCTAACGTCAGGCATGGATACCTTCCACTTTCGTCCTTTGTTACAGTACAAGTGCTGTTTATTTGTAGACTACTACAGTCTTGGTGCCACTTCTTGATGGAGAATAACGCAGGTGTATAGGAATTTCTTGAAGTAACTGTACCAAACAATGACTTATAGTGAAAATATCTCTCCTTCCCCTCTAGGATGATGATGATAAAGGCTTTGAGAAGTGCTATGAGCAGTGCCTCCGATGCAGCGAAGGATTCCTGGATTCCCTGAAGTAAAGTGGTACTATGCCAGAAGCTGTTGATTATGGTACATTAAAGCCATAATGCGGAAGACCAATACGTTGAATGAAACCTTCTGTAGCAGATAGATATGATAGACTTGGCTTTTAGTTTGTATTTGGTTGTTGAGGATGGATTGTAATGCATTTGCTGATCTGTTAAATGAAAGGCTTTAGTTGCATATGGCAGAACTGGCTTTTAGTTCATTTTAGTTCAAATTAGTAATGCTGGTTCAATTAATCTCGAGAACAGTTGAGTCTTTGTTTCTTGTTGTGGCAACAATGATATTAGTTTCCGTTATGGTAAAAGTGTAATATGGTCTAGGCTCAGTTATAGTGTATGCAACTCACATTAAAAGCAATTTACAGCATTTTTTTTACTTTTATTTTTCTTTTTTTTGTATTTTTATGAAGGAAATTAGTTATTTTCACACTAATCTGTCTCTAAATATGCAACAATTTAGTTTAAATTACATTTTTGTTATGAGGTTTAGACTCAATTAAAGAGTATGCAGCTCACATTAAGTCAATCTGCAGCATGCTACTTTTTTTCTTTTCTTTTTTTGAGTATTTTTCTGAAGGCAATTTTTTTTTTTAAATTTCATAATAGGATTTAAACATTCCAAATTCTGCTAAATCCTACATCTAGAACTAAAAAAAAAATTGCATTGTTTGTGAAGACCTTTCATGTTTGTTTGTTGTTGCAATAATAAAACTGTTGCTGTTAAACTTTTCTTCTTTCAACATGTTTAAGATTTAGTTCATAAACTTTGTTAGAGTTGATAGCTGATGACAGAACAACCTTGTGCTATATTGCAGATTTTTTTTTTTTTTTCTATTAACCCATTAGCAGCGGATGGTATGATTTTCTGCAAAGGCAGAGTCGGTCATAGACGTGGATGGCACCGTGCCAGACAATGTAAACCAGCCATCCTACTGCACAAATATTTAATACCGCAACCAATGGGTTAACCCGTTAATGACGAGTGACGTGGTTTATCGTCATACATAATACAGGAGCTCTGGCCTGACGGTGGGCATCATGACATTCGGGGATTTTGGATCACTATGTTATTTTATTGTGCTATGAGTAATGAATAAGTGATATTGACAATTGCAGTCATAATGATTATAACTGCTGTAATATTAACCCACTCACGACGGGGGCATTCCAGCCTTGAATGTCCCAATGCCGGGGCGTTCAAATTATTAGGCCTAAATCAATTAAATGGCTGGCACAATACTGTGCCGCCCGGCCACTGGGCTTTTGAATGAGCGGTACAGTACTGTACCACCCGTCCAGAGAGGGTTAAGCAAAATGGGTTTCAACTCACATCCAAAACCTTGATGGCACCACTTTTTTCTAGCACCAGCAGGAGAGAGAGCCTTGAATGGCACACATCTACGGTCTCTAGCAAGCACTATCTCTATAGAGCGATGGCACATAGCAAGTTCCTGATCTCTTGCTCTAAAGTACTGCAGATGAAAAAATGTGCAAGCAGAAGGAGAGGAGGAAGGTAACTCAAACCATGCCCAATGCCTACAATGTACCCCTGTGCCAGAAGGGATGCTTTATATTGTGGCACTCACTGTCAAAAGCACAAGTTTCCTTCCTGTTCCCTACCTTTTCATTTTGGATGGTTATAAGTTTCGTGTTCGTTTGTGACAGCACACAAATATGAAAAAATATAATTGCTTTTTGTCCTCCCCTAAAACAACAATACTTCTATCACATTGAGTATAAAGAAAAAAATAAGTTGATATGGACCCTGAACTACAATTTTAGTCAACTGCAGAATTAATAGAGCGTGTGATATGACAGATATGTCTCTAAAAACAGTAAAACACACAAAAAAACAAAACACAAAAATGGCTGTAGCTCTACAATGAGTGACTAAAAGGGAGTGGGAAAAATCAAGGTATGTTGCTGAAGCTGCCTCGCTCAGAAATAAAACCCATCCTGAAGCCTGGGTAAGCAAATCTAATCCCTGTTGGCAACGGGTTAATCTTCATGATATAGTATTGTTTTGATTTCCCCTCCCCCCCCCCCCAAAAAAAAAAAATGCAGTTAACCCACTCACGACGGGGGCATTCCAGCCTTGAATGTCACAATGCCGGGGCTTTCGAGCGCTTAGGCCTAAATCAATTAAATGGCTGGCACAATACTGTGCCGCCCGGCCACTGGGCTTTTGAATGAGCGGTACAGTACTGTACCACCTGTCCAGAGAGGGTTAACGCAAGTCTTTTTAAAGAAGAGTATTTTGCTAATGATTTAGGAGTAAGACAAGAGGGACAAACTCAATTGCAAATCTTTGAAGATAACATTATGAGATGGTGATTTGCTTCCATAGTTAGTATAGCAAATGCAATAAATATTTGTCAGATAATAAAATAGAGGGAAATACTAGAAATACAGGACTGGAAACAAACACAGAGTCTGGAAGTTCCCATAGAAAAGGAACTATTTGAAATTATTCAGAATTATAGAACTGCTGGACATGTTAAAAGAATCTGATAACATAAAATTACTAAAAGATTGTGCTAAATTCAAAGCTTGATGATTTCACCCTCTTTAACCTAAAAATTCCAATATGTAGTATATAGTCTAGTCTGGGGCTACTGCACATATATAATTTTTATAGGGATAAGAAAATTGATATATCCAGCCCTCAAGAGAGACCCTTGTTCAATCTTGCTATCTATCTCAACTTGACTGTGAATGAAGTAAACAGGGAAAAGAGAAATGTAAACTTGATTTAGATATATCAAAGGTAAATCTTGCCCATATTGTAAGGGAAGAGCAAGGAATTAAAGTGTGTGTGAGTTTGAATGTTTGTGATATTTGTGATGTTGATAATGCATAAATACACACATAATGCAAAGAAATGTAGCTGCTATGGAGGCCAATAGGATCAGATTTGCTAAGTCACGGTATGAATATATACCGTATTTTGACTTTGTACAGTATACCATTAACACATTTGAATTACAAAGGGATATATATAT
>BOPN01002911.1:0-2500 GCA_017312705.2 Penaeus japonicus | reverse complement strand
TAAGTCTTAAACAATACAGAGAAAAGTTTCATTAGCAAATTGAAAATGGACTCCAGTGAAAAGACATTAATGAATAGAAGCGAAAGTACTTATTTATGGAGTACAATGAAAGAGGTAGTGAGAGAGAGAGAGAGAGAGAGAGAGAGAGAGAGAAGGGGGAGAGAGAGAGAGAGAGAGAGAGAGAGAGAGAGAGAGAGAGAGAGAGAGAGAGAGAGAGAGAGAGAGAGAGAGAGAGAGAGAGAGAGAGAAGGGAGAGAGAGAGAGAGAGAAAGAGAGAGAGAGAGAGAGAAAGAGAGAAGAGAGAGAGAGAGAGAGAGAGAGAGAGAGAGAGAGAGAAAGAGAGAGAGAGAGAGAGAAAGAGAGAGAGAGAGAGAGAGAGAGAAAGAGAGAGAGAGAGAGAGAGAGAGAGAGAATTAGACAGATAGACTAACAGAGAAACAAAGAAACAGACAGGAGAGGCAGAGGCAGAACGGAAATAAAACCTAGAAAGCGAGAAACAAGGATAGATAGAAGAGAGAGAATAAACGATAAAACAGGAGGCTTGTAAAAAAGAAAAAAAAAGAAAGGATAATTAGGATAATACTGAGGCGAGATAAAAAGGAAGAACAAAAACAAACAAAAAAAGAATTATTGAAAGAAAAGAGAGGGAAACATGAGCATAATGACCATAAAAATAGGCAAAAAATCTTCTCTGAACTCAAAACGCAACACAGAAAATAACCAATAAGTCTGATAGAATGCTGATAAAAAAGAAACGGAAGAAAAAAAAAAAAAAATGGCGTAACTCCGTAACTCTTTTGGTTTCGTGTAAATATTTGATATGTGGGTGTCAAAACACATATTCTGGGATTCCCACAAGAAGTGACAGCATAACGCGAGAGGAAAATAGAAGAAGGAAAAGATAGAGGGGGAGAGAGAGAGAGAGAGAGAGAGAGAGAGAGAAAGCGAAAGAGAGAGAGAAAGTAAGAGAGAGAAAGAGAGAGAGAAAGTAAGAGAGGGAAAGGGAGAGAGAAAGCGAAAGAGAGAGAAAGAGAAAGTAAGAGAGAGAAAGCAAGAGAGAAAGAGAGAGAAAAAAAAGCAAGAGAAAGAGAGAGACGAATTAGAAAATAAAATAAATGAATAAAAAAAAACAAAAACGAAAGAGCGAGAAATCCGCCAACAGTCTATCAGATCCTTCGAGAACCCCCATAGCAAGCGACGGCACCTTGTATTGCTCGGGGGCAATACAAGGTGCCTTGCCGGAAGCGTTAGATCCAATATCCCCAGCTGATAGATCCTCTGCAGTGCGCTGTTATGAACGTTGTAAAGCAATATCGTAAGGAAATTCACGTCTAATTACATTTGTATCGGAGTGGGTGGAGGAATTTTTCCCTTCTTCGAACTCAAGACTATTATATAGCAAGTCGGCATGCCGGATATTAAAGGGACTGAGGCGCGGGGATAGAATTATAGCTTTGAATTACAGACTGCAGGACTGGTGTGTAGGCGAGGCATATCTATATCTATTTATCTATCTATCTATCTGTCTATCTATCTATGTTCTCTCTCTCTCTCTCTGTCTCTGTCTCTCTCTCTCTCTCTCTCTCTCTCTCTCTCTCTCTCTCTCTCTCTCTCTCTCTCTCTCTCTTTCCCTCCCTCCCTCCCCTCTCTCTCTCTCCCCCTCCCCCCCTCTCCCCCTCTCCCCCCCTCCCCCAACGGAAGCTAGATAATACGGACAGCTCCATTTCCTCATCTGATAAGATCTAGAGCAGATGAGGGAGGTGCGGACTGCAAGTAAATATTTAGCGTGCAATATACGTGAAAGGCGAGGGGATACGTCTTGCTTTGGAGCCTAGGTGTTGTTGCAGGCGGTGCAGGTTGCAATAGATAGAAGCCTTGCTAATGCTCAATGTAACAGATATTTGGAATCCGTAATTAAGAGAGATGAATACAGGCGATTTTTTTTTTTTTTTTTTTTTTTTAGAACCGAAATGATATGACGTTTTTGACATCCTGGTATATTCATGCATCAGTGAATTCTGATTACATATATGAACGCAGATAGACATGTACACAGACACCTATGTACGTGCTACCGGCCCGCAAACATGACTTGATTTTACGCACATATGGATCTTCAACCTTCCCCTCCACACAAACAGATCCACGCACACATGCCTGCACATACATGCAGACGCCTCCTAATGCACACGTGTTTAACATGACTGGGACTTCTTACCAAATATTTATTTCTGGTCTGGGAGGAGTCACTATCAAACTGCTCTGCTTACCATTACTCGTCAACTCTTTCGAAAAAGCTGCCCGTTTGTGGTTGTCTCTATGTCACTGTGTCTGTCAGTCTCTCTCTCTCTCTCACACACACACACGCAAACACACATATGTGTGACATAAAGACATCCACAACCGAGAGAGTCGACGAGTAATGGCAAGCAAAGCAGTCTGATAGCACACACACACACACACACACACACACACTTACACACACACACACACACACACA
>BOPN01002910.1:148195-150695 GCA_017312705.2 Penaeus japonicus | reverse complement strand
TATGAGGGAAGGGGTGGAGGGGAAGAGGGGGATTGGCTTATGGGGGGAGGGGGGGAGGAGAGGGGTGGGCTTATGGAGGAAGGGGGTTAGGGGGTGGGCTTATATGAAGGAAGGGGAGGGAGGGAGGGAGGGAGGGAGGGAGGGAGGGGAGGAAGAGACGTCTAAGTCAGGTGGAAGGGAGGGGAGGTGGTTCGGGACTAAGGAGGGGGGGAGGTAGTCTGCCGTCGAAGTGTTTTGTTTAGGCATCTCATTCATCAGCTTTGGATGAATTGTCTTATTATCATCACTCGTTCCCTGGTTTGTATTGACGTCATACTTTTTTTCTTGGAGGGTGGGAGGTGGAGAGAGGAGAGGGATGAGGAGGGAGGAGAGAAAGGCAGAGAGAGGGGAGGTAAGAGAGGTAAGGGGAAAGAGAGGGAGGAAGAGAGAGAGAGAGAGAGAGAGATAAATAGATAGATAGATAGAGATAGATAGATAAATAGATAGATAGATAGATAGAGGGAGAGAGAGAGAGAGACAGAGAGAAAGGATGAGAGAGAAATTGAAAGATAAGGCAGAGAGGGAGAGAGAGGTCAGAGGAAGGAGATCAAACCATCTTAACTTCAACATAAATATCAGGATGTACTGTTCCGTAAGATTACGATCTTCTCTTTCTGGAAAAAGGGATCGTGAATGTAATGCGTGTTTTTGGCGGGAGAGATCTTTGTCTACTTTTTTTTCCTCCTTTAACAATATTATCTTCCATTATCATTGTCATCATTATGATTCTAGCTGCATAGTAAATAAGTAAATAAAACCGTACATTACATTCTCTTTATTTACACAAAAGGGATCTGAAACAATGAGATCGAAAAGTCATTTCGAAAATTGCATTATACAAAGGGTCCCAAAGAAAGGTTGAATTATATATGCACGATAATTCCGGAGTCACGTGTGCAATGTAAGTCAATCGAGAGCTCGGGTTGAAACAAGCCTTAAATTTACACTAAATTCACCCGAAGTCCGATTTCATTTCCGAATACATGTACAAATATCGGTCAAACGGTATTCAAAGTACCGCCAACATGCGTCTGGTAACAATCGCTACGAATTGGCGTCGCTTTTCTCCTCGCATTTGGCTACTTTCCTCTTCCCGACCGACCGTAAAATGACATAACAATTATGTATTTTCCCTAAATGAACGAGATTGGTTCTTTCCGTTTTCTGTTGCCTGGCTCGTCTGGCGCCGAGTTGCCATTTGTCGTCGATTCTCTATCACTTTTCTTATTTTATTTTTTCAACCAATTTTCTTTATTGAGATTTTGATGCGATTACGTATACCTACTTTAAAAAATGTTATACGGATTAATGGTAGTGAAATAAGAAAAGAATGGTAGGTAATCCAACTTCTAACTAAATATGCACATGGAACCCCCAAATTTTCCCGGAGTGACCCAGTTTTTCTGCAAATCACATTTTACTTACCTGTCATCGAATCACAAATAAAATCTAATTCGCCTATTGTCTCATAAAAAAACTGTTTTATCACATCAATCACATTCGGTAAGAAATAAAACATAAAAAAAAGAAGAAGCAAGATACGAGGACAAGAAAGTTACCGCATAAAGGGGAAGGAAAAAGGTTTAGATCCCTGCTTACTCTACCTGAAAGGAATTGGATCGCACTGAGATGGCATTTCAATGATCCTTTGTTTCAAGCTGCTGTCGACAGTAAGCAATCGAATCCTTATCCAGTCTTGTAATACTGTAACAAATTACGTTGATTATTCAGATAATTACGCTTAATACCACCGGGAAAAGCTTGGGATTATGTTTTTTTTCTTCTATTTTTAGTTAACTGGCATTCAAAACAACCACGTAGTTTGATTTAAGAGAGGCAGATTGAAAGAGAGACTTAAGATATATATCAACTGTAGATTGCTGTTATTATACATATATATCTGTTCACTGAAAGATAGAGCTTAAGCATCTTTTTCATATAAAAAACTGAATCAAATGACCAAAATCTTTCTTGCAAAGTTAAAAAAAACAAAAAACAACGAAAGAGCAGGCAATACCGTAATTCACAAGAAAATAAACCTAATGGGACGTGGAAGCAGATGAATAGAACAATAATACGTATTAAAATAAGAGCAATTCATCTCGGTAAGCCATAATTAGAATATAGTGAAAGTAATCTAGAAATTTCTTGTCCCACTCCCAGCCCAAGACAACGCCTCCCTCCCCCTCCACCCCGTCTCCTCCTCATCCCTCCTCCTCCCACTCAACTTCCCCCCGCCCCCTCTCTCTCTCTCCCTCTCCCTCCACCTCCTTCTTCCTCTCCCCCTCCCCCACCCCTTCCACCTCCACCTCCCCCTCTACTCCCCCCCCTCCCCCTCCCCCCCTCACCCCTCCCCGGAAGACAAAGACAATTGTAAAGACAATTCGGGTTCCATTGTGCGATAACTGTGTCATTATTTTGTCGTCTCAGAGGGAGAGAAGCGAGAGATAGACACACGGGG
>BOPN01002910.1:113195-115695 GCA_017312705.2 Penaeus japonicus | reverse complement strand
CATAAATAAAAGAATTGAACTTCAAATACACGAAACAAAGCTGAACATTTATTAAGAAAGAGTGAAAAAAAAAAAAAAAAAAAAATGCAAGGAAAATTTTTGAACACTGTATCACAACTCTCTAGACATGTGTAGCCCATAAGCATGGCCATTCCGGCTATCAACACTGCATGACTGACCTCGCTCATGAAGTCTTGCGTGTACATCAAAGGTCAGAGGAAGTTCAGAACACTAACTGGGCGTGAACGAATATTCATGTGTATCTAGACGCTTGTGTAAACATTCACGTGCTTAAGGGGACGAATCATGAGTGTTTTACGAAGACTTGTAGTAAAACAGAGACGAGAAATCATGCACAAATGTGAATGAAGGATTCAGGGGAACATACGCGAATACACTAGAATTAATACACATTAAAAAGTCTACAAAGAAAAGCATTACTACACTAACAAAAATGATAACAAATGCATATAAAAAAAACGAACACTGAAATACATTTACACAGATGTGCTTGAATCATTTGAAAAATAACTTAGCAATTCAAGGCCGGACTTTGTACATGGCAACGCATCTTTTTAAGCTCTCTCTTTCTACACACACACACACACACACACACACAAATACACACACATACACAGATGTGCATGTATATAAATATATGTATATATATATATATATATATATATATATATATATACACACATATATATATATATATATCTATCTATCTATCTATCTATCTATCTATCTATCTATCTATCTATCTATTTATCTATCTATCTATCTATCTATCTATATATATATATATATATATATATATATATACACACGCACACACACACACACACACACACACACACACACACACACACACATACACACACACACACACACACACACACACACACACACACACATATATACACATATGTATCTATCCATCTATCTATATATTTATACATAAGCAATAAAACAAAAAATAGGAAGCTTAAGCAAAGTTCACCACCAACAAAAACAACTACATTATCATATATATAAAGATGATAATAGTTTTAACAATGATAATGATAATAATGATAGTAATGATGATACTAATGATAATGATGATCATGGTAAAAATGATAATTATGATAATGATGATAATGATAATAATAATAATAATGATGATGATGATGATGATAATGATAATAAGGATAATAATGTTAATAATGATGATAATGATGATGATGATAATGATAATAAAGATAATGGTAATGATAATAATGTTGATAATGATAATGATGATGATGATAATGATGATAATGATGAAAAAAAGGATAGTCGTAATGGTAGTAGTTATAACAATGATAAAGATAATAACAATAACAAGAGTAATACTAACAATGATGATGAGAATAATAATAATAATGGTAGTATTAATGGTAGGGAAGCGCTAATGATCATGTTCATAATGATACTGATATTGATCATAATGATAATGATAACAATATTAACAATATTAACAATAATGATTATAATAACAGTGATAATGCTAACAACAAAAACAATAATAATGATAATAATTGTAGAAATAATAATGATAATGATTGTAATGACACAAAAAACTATACTGATGATAATTATAATAGTAATATTGATAATAATAGCAATAATCATAATGATGATAATAATGATGATAATGATAATAATAATGATAATGTTGATAAGGAAGATAAAGATAACAACAACAACAATGATGATAATAATGATAATATCATCATTACTATTACTATTATCTTTATCAGTGATAATAATGATAGAAATGACATTCATAAGGAAGGAATAATGACATTCAACAGATACTTGATCATCTTATTTACTCATTGGTCTTTTAAAATCAGCATTTGCTCTACTTACAAGTCCAAGACTAATATTCACAAAAGAAGAAGAAAAAAAGGTCAAGGTACTAAAAAAAAGAAAAAAAAAAAAGAAAAAAAGGAAATGCAAATGAACATAACTCTCTTTTTCCTTCCTTCGTGTGTCCTAACTCAAGGATTTATATGGAGTCATTTTCCTCTTATCCCACCCACCCCATCTATCCCCAATCCCCCCACCCTTATCTCCTTTACTCTCCCCCCTCCCCATATCCTCCCCCCTCCTCCCCCATCCCAAATTCAGATATCTTGGCCTTCTTCCTGCGAGTCCCAGTTTTTCCTCCTCCTCAGGCCAGCGAAAGTCAGTCAAAGAGGCGAGAGCAAATGCGCGCGCAGCCACGTAAGACATTTGGTTGATTTATGAACCTTTTACGTCCGAGAGTCCTGCTTTGATATACATGTGCACGTGCGTGAATGCATGCATGTACGTTGAGCTACATGCGTATACTTAATCTATATTTATCCTTATATCCATATATGTATGTCTGCTTACCCTATTTCTATCTATTTACTAGTCTATCTATGTGTGTGGGTGTGGGTGTATACACACACACACACACACACACACACACACACACACACACACA
>BOPN01002910.1:15000-17500 GCA_017312705.2 Penaeus japonicus | reverse complement strand
TCATTAACGCATTCACGACTGTACATTTCAACCTGCAAAGTTGTCATAATGTATTAAATGAAAAAGGCTTTTTTAACGTGCATTTCCCTCCAAATCACTCTTGTCTAAAACATCCTATGATAAGTATTACCAACATTATCTATTTTCTAACACTCTCATTATAATCATCATTATCATTACATCTGTTCCTATTATTATTCAGATGATATCCTAAAAGTTTCAGAATCAATGATTCGATCCATATCCTCCGCCATCACATAATGCTCAATCCTTCTAGTGGTTCCTCCTGTCCTTCGTTATCAGAAGAAGTAATAAAAGCGAACAAGAGCTAAGAACTATATCGTAAAAGATTCACTCATGGGCGTTTTATGTCAAGTCGATGGGCGCAATATGTGAGACTAAGGGAGGTGGGGAAGGGAGGGGGAGGAGAGAGAGGGAGAGGGAGGGGGAAGAGAGGAAAGGAGGGGAAGTGGAAGAAGCGAAGGGGAGGGAGAGAAGGAAGGTGAAAGAAAGGAGATAGAGGGGAAAGGGCAATCGGAAAAAGGGAGAGGGAGAGAGAAATTGAAAAAAAGGTAGTGGAAGGAGGAGGGGGAGAGAGGAAATAAAAGAAAGGGGAAGTGAAAGAAAGGAGGGGGAGGGGAGAAGGAAAAGTCAAAGAAGGGGAAGGGAGGGGGAGGGGAAGGGGAGAGGGGAATTGAACGAAGGGAGGGGAGAGGGAGAGGGCAAGTGAAAGAAGAAGGGGGGAGGAGTCGAGAGGAAATAAAAGAGAGGTGAGGGAAAGAGGGGAGGAAGGGAAGTTTTGGATAAAGAAAAGGGGATAATAAGAAGGTAAGGTTTATATAGCATTAATAGCAGGCACAATCATGCGGAAAGATTAGTCGTTTTCCCTCTTCTTTCTCTCGGTTTGTCTGCTTATCTCTTCATCCTCATCTATTTATCCATGTCATTTTTTTTTCTCCTGACATCCTTCCCTTCGTTCTTTCCACTTTCCCCTTTCTCCCATCTCTTTCTCCTCCTGCCTCTCCCTTCTCCCACGTTTCTTTATTTCTTCACCCTTCCTCTCTCCCTTTAGTCCTTCACCCATCCTACTCCCTATCCTTCCTCTCTCCCCTCTCTCCCCTTTTCTCGATCTCTCCCTTACTCCTCCCTCGTCTCTCCTCTCTTTCCGACCCCCCTCCCTCCTCTACCCCATCTTCCGCTCCCCTTTGCCCCTTTCCCCTTGTTCTCTGTGGCCTTCCCACTTGACCCTCTTCATCAAGTAGCAACAAACACTTTTTAAAGAGGGAAGGAAGGAGGAAGAGGAAGGGGAGTAGGGGGTGTACAGGGGAGGAGGGGTGGAGGATGTAGAGGGAGGGTGATGCAAGGAGGACGATGAAGAGGAGGAGGAGAGAGAGAAGAAGAAGGAAGAGGGGATTGGTTAAGAAGGAAATGGAAACGGAGGAGGAGGAGGAGGAAAAAAAGAAGAAAAACAAAAGGAATAGGAAGAAAATATAGAGCAAAACGACGAGCAGGTGAAGGAAGAAGAGGAGGAAGAAAATAAAAAGAAAAAAACAATTGGAGAGATAAACTAGAAAATGAAAAGGAGGAAGAGAAAAAAGAAAGAAAAGAAAGCAATAAAAATAAGAAAAAGAGGGGGTGATAAAACAGGAAGAGTGAGGAGGAAGGAGGAGGAGGAGGAAGAAGGAAGAAAAGGCGAAGGAAGTGGAGGAGGAGGAGGAGGAGGAGGAGGAGGAGGAGGAGAAGGAGGAGGAGGAGGAGGAGGAGGAGGAGGAGGAGGAGGAGGAGGAGGAGGAGGAGGAGGAGGAGGAGGAGGAGGAGGAGGAGGAGGAGGAGGAGGAGGAGGAGGAGGAGGAGGAGGAGGAGGATGGCGGAGGAAGAGGAGGAGGAGGAGGAGGAGGAGGAGGAGGATGGCGGAGGAGGAGGAGGAGGAGGAGGAGGAGGAGGAGGATGGCGGAGGAGGAGGAGGAGGAAATGGCACTGGACGGCCCTGATCCATCGAACCTTATAATGTTGTTTCTCCAAACGTAGTCCAACGGCCCGGAAGCCTTGTGGTACTCCGCGGGATGCAGTGCCATTGAGTGCCAGGGAACCACGCACGTCAAGTGGATTACGTGAGGAAAGGAGAGGGTGGGTGGGCGGACGGGAGGAGGAGGGGGAGGGGATGTAGAAGGGAGGAGGAGGGGAGGGAGGACAAGTTGAAGGGAGAAGAAGAGGAGAAGGTGAAGGAGGAGGGGGAGGTGGAAAAGGAAATGGAGCAGAAGGAGGAGGGTGAATGGTGGGACTAGGAGATGGGAGGAGAAGAGGGGTAGGAGGAGGAGGAGGAGGAGGAGAAAAAGAAGAAGGAATAGGAAAGGGAGGAGGAGGAGGAGGAGAGAAAGGAGGAGGAGGAGGGGGAGGAAAAGGAGAAAGAGGAGGAGGAGAAAAAGGAGGTGGAGGAGGAAGACGATGAATAAGAGTAGGATGGGGAAGTGAAAAATAGGAATGAAAGATCACCAAACAA
>BOPN01002909.1:145000-152500 GCA_017312705.2 Penaeus japonicus | reverse complement strand
TCACAAGCGTAAACAATGAAGGAGTGACGTCACATTAGTCTTTCACTCCATCACTGCTATATCTTACTTTTTTTTCTTGCGCACTTCATTATATCTTTCGGCGAAGGATGAAATAGTGAATAATAAGAACTGATAAAAGATATGTGAAACAAGAAGATGGAAGAAAAAAATATGATTAGTGTTATTAGCGTAATGATGATGATGACGATGATGATGATGATGATGGTAATTAGTTTCATAATGGTAATTATGATTCTAATTAGAGTAAAGATAATTAGGATCATTATCATCAGCATCATAATCAGAATGTTAGTAATGATAACAATGATAATGATAATCATGGTGATAACAAAAATTATATTAACAACAACAATAATGATGATAATGATGATAACCATATCAATTATGATGATGATAATGATTACAATGATTATAAGGATAACAAGAATAATGGTAGTAATAACAATGATGATAATAATAATATGGTTAATAAACAATAATAATGATAATCAATATGAAAATGATAATGATTATAAAAAATATATATATTTATATTAATTTTAACAATGATGATGATAACAAAAACAGAAACAATGATAACAGTAGTGATAACGAAACCAAAAAATAATGACTGTAATGATGATAGCAATGACTACAAAATAATCATAACAATAACAATAGCAGGTTTATAATAATGATGATAATAACAATGATAATGACACAACTTATAATAACAATAATTACTCGATTATGATAATGATAACAATAATAATTTGGATGACAGTAATGATATTAATAGTAATAAAAACTATGATAATAATAAGGATAATGATAATGATATTAGTGATAATGATAATGATGATAATAATAGAAATAATGATGAAGATAGTACTTATGATGATAATGATAATGATAACAATGATGATGATGATAATGATAATAAAAATGATGTCGATAAGAATGATAATGATAATTATAACAATGATTAATGATACTTATAATAGTAATTATGACAATAACCATAATGAAAACGAAAAGGATAACAATAATAACAACAACATTAATACTAATGATGATAATGACAATAATATTAAAAATAATGATAATGACAATGGTGATAATGATCATCAGAATCACGATAATGATTACAAAAATGATAATACAAATAACGATGAAATAATAAAAAATAGTAATAATGGTAATATTAATGATAATACTGATAATGATATTACGGATAATAATAGCAATAATGATGATGATAATAAAAATCATAAAAATGATAATGATAGTAATAATGATGATGATAAAATTGAAAAAATATCAACATAAACATTGAAGATAGTAAGAGTAACAACAATGATGATTATGATTTTAATGATAATAACGGTGGTAAAGATATGATGATAATGATAATGAGAGTAATGATAACAGCAGCAATAACAACAATAAAAATAGTAACAGTGATAATGATGATAATGATAATACTGATAATAAAACTAAGAACTATAATGATGATGGTAATGATGATAAGGATAACAACAACAATTACAATAATGATAATGATAAAAAGGATAATAACAAATATGATAATGATGATGATAATGATCATAACAATACTAATACTCCTACTGATAGTAATAATGATAAAAATAACGATAATGATAATGATTATGATAACGATGATGATAATAGTGATAATAACATAGATTAATATGATAACAATGATGCTAGTGACAACAATGATGGTGATAATAATGACAACAATAACAGAAATCATAACAATGCTAATAGCAATGATGATAATTGTGATGATAATTATTATAATGATGTTGATGATAATAATGATTTTAATGATAATAATAACAGTAAATATGATGATAATGTAAAAATCAGTGATAATGATAATAACACAAATAACAATAATAATCATAATGATAATAATGGTGATAACTATGATATGGATAATAAAAATAACAATTATAATGATGATCATAATGACAAATAGAATGATGATATTGACAATAACAATAACAATTGTTATAATAATAATGATGATGATGATGATAATGATAATTATAATGATAATGATAACAATAATAGTAGCAATAATGGTAATAACAATAATATTAGCAATGATGATGATAATAAAGATAATGATAATGTTCATAGTAATGGTAATTATGAAAGGAAAAGGCAAGAATGATAATGCTCATAATCATGGTAAAAACAGTAATGATAATGATAATAATGAAAATAATCCTGCCAATGATGATAGCGATAATGATGATAAAGATAATGGCAATAATAATAATAATTACAATAATGATCATAATTAGTAATATCAGTAATACCGGTAAGAAAAGAAGAAGAAGAAGAAGAAGAAGGATGATAAGAAAGATGATGACAAGGAACACTATGACAATAATAACACGAAATCTCTCTCTCTATTTATCTCCTTTTCTCTCTCTTACTCTTTCTCTATATTTCTTTCTCTTTCTTTCTCTCTCTTTCTCTATTTCTCTCTCTTTCTATCTCTCTCTATTTCTCTTTCTCTCTTTCTTTCTCTCTCTCTCTCTATTTCTCTTTCTCTCTTTCTTTCTCTCTCTCTCTCTATTTCTCCCTCTTTCTCTTTTTCTTTCTCTCTCTCTCCCTATTTCTCTCTCTTTCTCTTTTTCTTTCTCTCTCTCTATATATTTCTCTCTCTCTCTCTCTCTCTCTCTCTCTCTCTCTCTCTCTCTCTCTCTCTCTCTCTCTCTCTCTCTCTCTCTCTCTCTCTCTCTCTCTCTCTCTCTCTCTCTCTCTCTCTCTCTCTCTCTCTCTCTCTCTTTCTCTCTCTCTCTCTCTCTCTCTTTCTCTCTCTCTCTCTCTCTCTCTCTCTCTCTCTCTCTCTCTCTCTCTCTCTCTTTCTCTCTCTCCCTCTCTCTCTCTCTCTCTCTCTCTCTCTCTCTCTCTCTCTCTCTCTCTCTCTCTCTCTCTCTCTCTCTCTCTCTCTCTCTCTCTCTCTCTCTCTCTCTCTCTCTCTCTCTCTCTCTCTCTCTCTCTCTCTATTTCTCTCTCTCTCACACACACACACACACATACACACACACATACACACACTTTCTCTATCTCCCTCTCTCTCCTCCCCATCTCTCATTTCTCATATCAGTTTCATTCCTATCTTTCTCCCCTTCTCTCCTTTCGCCTCCTCTCCTCCTTTCACTCCCTCTGCCTCTTTCGCTCACGCCAAACAACACCCCCAGCATCTCCTGGTCTTCCTGACGAACAGTGAGAAGCCTTTTCAATCCTTTGTCACTATTTTCCCCATCAGCCTCTATACATAACAGCATCATAACGCATAGTGTCATATTATATTGACTCCATCTTTACTATCAGCTTCTCCTCACTATAGCCTCACTATAGCCTCACAGTATCGCATCATATCGACACTATCTTTTCTTTCACTCTATTCTCACTATAGTATCACACTATCTCACAGTATTTCGTTATATTCCCAATATCATTCACTTTCAAGTTTGTTTTTTTCAATAGGTATCTCACCATCATTATGATAACACTATCTTCATCATAAGGCTCTACTCACTATAATTATTGTGACTGCATCATGGTATGTATTGTTGTCGGGGTTATTTCAATTTTTTTTTTTTCAAATATTAGTGAGATAATTATGATCATTATTTTTCCTATTGCTCATTAATATCATCAATTTTAAGGTAAGTGTTTATGTGCGCTTGTGTGTGTGTGCGTGTGTGTGTGTGTGCGTGTGTGCGCGCGCGTGTGTGTGTGTGTGTGTTTGTGTGTGTTTGTATGTACGTGTGTATGTCCTTTAGGATGTGTATGTGTGTACTAGCGTGTGTGATATGTGTGTGTGGGTGTCTATGTTCATCTGTGTGTGTGTGTGTGTGTGTGTGTGTGTGCGTGTGTGTGTGTGTGTGTGTGTGTGTATGTGTGTGTGTGTGTGTGTTCATCAGTGTGTTTGTGTGCGTGTGTGTGTGTGTGTATGTGTGTGTGTGTGTGTGTGTGTGTGTCTGTGTGTGTATGTGTGTGTGTGCTTACCTAATGAAAAAATGCTAACTCTGTCCAACTTATCAACAGAGGCGCTAATCATGAGATGTAATCATATTTATTGCACTTCGACTGCAATAAAAATAAACAATAATGAATCGATATGAAAAAGTAAACTTTTATCCCCGCTCTCTCTCCCTATCTCTCTCTTTCTTTCTTTCTTTCTTTCTCTCTCTCTCTCTCTCTCTCTCTCTCTCTCTCTCTCTCTCTCTCTCTCTCTCTCTCTCTCTCTCTCTCTCTCTCTCTCTCTCTCTCTCTCTCTCTCTCTCTCTCTCTCTCTCTCTCTCTCTCTCTCTCTCTCTCTCTCTCTCTCTCTCTCTCTCTCTCTCTCTCTCTCTCTCTCTCTCTCTCTCTCTCTCTCTCTTCAGTCGTAACTTACTTAGTGTTCCAAAACTTTGACAGGAAGTGAGGGGGAGAGGGAGGCGGGAAGGGGGAGTAGGGAGGGGTGATGGGTGAGGGGGAAGGAGGGAGAAGGAGGGGGAAGGAGGGAGGGGGTGAGGAGGGGGTAGGAGATGGGATGGCCATGGGTTGGCAAAGTAAGGGGGGGCGAGGTTGGGAGGGGGGATACTAGCTTTCCAATCTAATTTGTAATCTCTTTTTTTTCCTCTCTCACTCTGTGACAGATAGATATAAAAGCTATTATTGCTACGTGCAGAATCGAAAGGCAGAGATAGATAAGCGTTGATGGCAAATTAGAAGGAAGGGAGGGAGAGAGAGGGAGAGAGTGAAGGAGGAAGGGAGGTAGGGAGAAAGGGAGGAAGGGGGGAGGGAGAGAGAGAGAGAGAGAGAGAGAGAGAGAGAGGGGGGGAGGGGGAGGGAGGGAGGGAGAGAGAGAGAGAGAGAGAGAGAGAGAGAGAGAGAGAGAGAGAGAGAGAGAGGGCGGATACAAAATAAAGGGTGGAGAAGAGTGACAGAAAAGGGGAGAAGAGAGAATAGGTGATGGTAGGAAGACATAAAAGAGTTTGCAAAAAGAAGAGGGACAGGAAATTGTGATATTGGAAGTTGGAAATTGATAAAGATATGAAGATGAAATTTTAAAAAGGCAGACGCGGAGAAGTGTTAGGAAGTGACGAAGAGGAGATAGATAGATAGATAGATAGATAGAGAGAGGGAGAGAGAGAGAGAGAGAGAGATAGAGAGAGAGAGAGAGAGAGAGAGAGAGAGAGAGAGAGAGAGAGAGAGAGAGAGAGAGAGAGAGAGAGAGAGAGAGAGAGAGAGAGAGAGAGAGAGAGAGAAAGATAATTAGGTAAACACTCAGAGACAGATACACAGAAAGACAAACAAACAGATAGACACAGACAAAGTCAAGGAAACAGACAGACAGACAGACACCCTTTTCATCGGCGCCGGGATGTTTCAGTTTAGGGGGGTGGGGTGGGGGGGGGGTAAGGGGGAGGGAAGTAAAATAAAGTGCATGGACTTGACGAAAACAACTCTTGAAGGAAAAAAAAAAAAAAAACTTTTTTTTTGTTTAATTGATATAGCTGAAACAACAGCACCTTCTTCGAAAATTCGTAAGACCATAAAAAAAAACTAAAAAATAAATATTATTTGTTTTATCACTCAAAATACCTTAGTGTAAAAGAAAAAAAAAGAAAAATAAAATAAAATAAAAACATAATTGGTTTCAAGTCGAGTGGTATTTCAGCCTTTGCATGACCTTTTATGATACTAAATTACAAGGTATTTAATTTCTAACAAATTTCTAACTTGTCTAAGTTGAAGGGGCTGAGGAGAGGGAGGGAATTTAAAAGATTTTCTAGATGTTCTGCCACTGCAACTACGTCAAAGGATTCATTGTTGTTGAATATCTTTTCTTTAAGTACAAGAGTTGAGGCAAAAGGACTAAAAAGGGAGTTTTGGTCCCAATAAGGTCTGTTATACATAGGCTTCGTTAGTGATTTTTTGTCTTATGTGTCTGGTATTTATCTCCTGTTGAGTTTTGTGTGTGTGTGTGTGTTTGTATGTATATGTGTATGTCTGTTTATATTCGTATATGTCCATATACGTACTGTAAACAAACAAATAGACAGACATACAGACAAATCCATCCCTCCACGTATAAACATGTCTAAACACACATACACAAACAAACACACACACCCAACAGCTACAAAAGAGATACACCCTCCACCTCTACCCTCCCACCTACCCCTACCTCTACCCCTACCCACCACCCACCACCCACCCCCCCCTCAATAGACAGAGAAAATCGATAAAGTAGATTCTTCATCAAGGTAAATCTCCCGGATGAAATTTGCATTTAAGTGGCCGCCTAAGGAAATATAAGAGCGACGTCCGTCCTCGAGGCGAGCGCTTTCCGCAGGCCATTCCTCAGGCGGGGAACACTTCAGCTGGGGAAGGGGGGAGGGCTGGGGGTAGAGGGTAGAGGGGGGTGGGGAGGGGGAGGGGGGTAGAGGGGGTAGGTGGGGGAGGGTAAGTGGGGAGGACAGGTGGTAGGGGGAGGTGGGGGGTGGGGAGGGGTTGATGGGGGTGGGAGGAAGGGGTTGGTGGGGTAGGTGGTAGGTGGGGAGGACAGGTGGTTGGTGGGGGGTGTAGGAGGGAGTGACGAGAGGGAGAGGATGTGGGAGCAGTGGGAGTGAGGGAGCGAGGGAGGAAGAATGGAGGAGGAGTAACAGGAGAGAGAAGGAGAGAGTAGGAGTAGAGGAGGGAGAGAAAGAAGGAATGGGAGTAGTGAGAAGGAAGAAGAGAGAGAGAAGTAGTGGGATTAATGGGAAAGAAAATGAAGGAGGAGGAGTAAAGGGACCGAGCACGAGGGAGTGAAACTGAAGTAAAAAGAGAGAGGAGGACATAGATAGACAAACAGACAAACAGGCAAACAAACAGAAAGAAAAAAAAAACATTAACAGTGAGATATAGAGAACAAAACACCAGCCGAAGAAAAAAAAGAACGAACTACAGAAACAGAGTAGAGAGAAAGAGATAGACGAACAACAAGGGGAAAATAAAAGGAGACAGACAAAGAGCAATAAAAACAAGCCGTAAACCGAGTTAGCTCATGTTGTGAGATGTCGCCCAAGAAACTCGTGCAAAATGCAAGCCTTCCTCGCCTCTTCTCCTGTCAGCTGATTCGTTTTGTCTACCGGGCGATTGGGTGGGAATTCTGTGCGAGTTACCCCTGTGTCTGGTGCCGTCTGCTCGCTTATATATATTTTTTTCTCTCTTTTTTTGTGATTCTAATTCTCTTTCTCTTTTTTCTCTCTCTTTCTATCTCTCTCTCTCTCTTTATTTCTCTCTCTCTCTCTCTCACTCTCTCTGTCTCTCTTTCTCTCTATCTTTCGTAAATAGAAAAAATAGAGAGGTCCTTGATAAAAAGAAAACGGGAAGAGCCCAACCGAAAGAAAGAAAATGGAAAACGAAAGGAAATGTGAAGAGCCCAGCCTAAGTAAAGAAAACGGGAAGACCCTTCCTCAC
>BOPN01002909.1:127500-130000 GCA_017312705.2 Penaeus japonicus | reverse complement strand
AATTGGCGTTTTCTCAATCCATCAAAAAAATGGATGTGAAACTTTAGTCATTCCTTCGAAATTTTTAATCAGTTCGTGTTTTCTTCGATTTTCGTTTTTTTTTTCTTTCTTCTCTCTTCTTCTTTCTTTCCTTTTTTTATAGGAGAAGAGGAAGAGGAAGGGAGCGAGGGAGGGAGGAAGGGTGAGAGGGAGGGTGGGTGGGAGGGAAGAAGGAAGGGAGGGAGGGAGGAAGAGGAAGGGAGGGAGAGAGGGAGGATGGGAGGGAGGGAGAGAGGGAGGGAGGGAGGAAGGGAAGGAAGAAGGAAGGGAGGGAGGAAGAGGAAGAGGAAGGGAGGGAGGGAGGAAGAGGAAGAGGAAGAGGAAGGGAGGGAGGGAGGAAGAGGAAGGGAGGGAGGGAGGGAGGATAGGAGGAAGGGAGAGAGGGAGTGTGTGGAATTGGAAAGGAAGAGGGGAGGAGTATGATGATTAGGAAGGGAGAGAAAGAGAGACAAATAGACAGATAAATAAACAAATATAAACATAAAAAACAAAATCGTGACTACTCATTCTTCTTCTTTCTTTCTTTTCTTTTCTGTTTTCTCTGTTTCCGCACATTTACTTTTTTGTGTGTAAATCAAGTGGTTCTATGCCCTTAAATATTACAAGGGACTGGACCGAGATAATTAACATATTTTAACAATTCTTAAAGTTACTAAACATTATATATTTCGAAGACAAAAGACAACACAGAAATGATAATAATATATCAATTATAATGATCATCATTCTTGTAGAGCAACAACACGAACAATGATGATGATAATGATAATGAAAATGACACCATAAGTAGTTGTAAAAAATGATTGTGATATGATAATCATGATTATGATACTGATAACTATAATAAGATGGATAATGATTTTGTTGATAAAAGAGTTATTACTATGGTTATTATCATCATAATTATTATCATTACAATGCTAATGATGATGATGATAATGATAACTCTAAGGATGATGATAATGATGATAATGTTGATTACAATAATTATGACAATAACAATAATGATAACAGTAATTCTACTAATGATAATAATGATGATAATGTTGATAAAAAAGATGATAATAATAACAATGATGATAATAACAACCATGATAATCATAATCATAATAACAGCAATGACAACCATTTAAACAAAGATGATAATAACAACAATTATAACACAAAGATACAAAACCGTATCTCATTAATTCATGTATTAATTAGATATGAAAATGAATAAATAAATGAAAGCGCCACGTTGCATATCCTTCTCTCGAGGCGGAAGTTGCATCGTATTGCACAAGTTTGATTGCAAAGTAAGGATTTGAAAACTTTTCCGGGATACTCGTCAGGTCTGCAATCGGATGACTTTGAAGATTTATTAATAGTTTAGTACTTGAAGTGTTCGTATGGATTGAATTAGGATCGAAAATGGTGATGATGATGGTGATGAGGAGGAGGAGGAGGAATAGGAGGAGGAGGAGGAGGAGGAGGAGGAGGAGGAGGAGGAGGAGGAGGAGGAGGAGGAGGAGGAGGAGGAGGAGGAGGAGGAGGAGGAGGAGGAGGAGGATGGTGATGATGATAATGATGATGATGAAGATGACGATGATGATGATGATGATGATTATGATAATGAGGAGAATTTCAGCAATGATGCTGATGAGGATAATAATACTGATGATAGTAATGATGATGATGATGATAAAGATAACAATATTGATAATAGTGATAGCAGTGATAATACTGTTAATGATGATGATAATGATAATAACAGTAATTATCATTATCATTATCATTATTACTATCATTATTTCTGTTATCACTATAATTACCCTACTATCATTAAGGATAATAATAATGAAAATAAAGATAAAGACGATAATAACAAGATAATGATGATGATAATAGTAATGACGTCAGTAATAATAATAACAACAACTGACATAAAACGGTAATAATAACAATTATAAAGATACAAATGATAATAATAACGATAAAGATAACCATTACTATCATTATCATTATCATCGTTATCATTATTATTACTATCATCATTAGTATTATCATCATTTTAGTCATTATTATTATTAGCTTTAGTGTTATTATCATTATTATGCTCACATCATCATCCTTGCTATTATCATTATTATCATTATAATTTCCATTATCAAGTGTAAGTATAACTATGATTATTATAATGATAATGATAGTATTAATAATGATGATAATGATAATCATAATGATATTGATGGCAATAATAGTTATGATAAAGATAATGATGATGATAATAGTGGTAATAATAATAACAGTTATAGTAATAATGATAATAATGATAATGATAATGATCATGATTCTTCTTTTCTTTTCTTTTCCTGCTATCATTAGTCTTTCTCATTCCCTTCGTTCCTTCACTTTTTTTTCTTCCTTTTGTTTGTCAATTTCCTCTTCTTCGCCTTTTTTTTTTCTTTCTTTCTTTTTG
>BOPN01002909.1:97500-115000 GCA_017312705.2 Penaeus japonicus | reverse complement strand
TCTATCTTTTTCTCTTTCTATACAATATATTTATTTTTATTCATTTTTTTTATTGTTTTTCTCTTCATCTGTATTACTCTTTACCTATATCTATTTCACTATCTGTCTATCTGTCCTTCAGTGTATTTATGTATCTATTTATCTATTCATCTATTTGGCTGTTTATCTATCTATCTGCCCATCTATCTACCTATCTGTCCATCCATCTATCCATTAATCTACTTATCTGTCTATCCACCTATCTATCTGTCTATCCATAAAAGTATCTAATTAAATCAATCAATCCTTTTTCTTTCTCTACTACTTTCTCACCTTTGTTTTTAATGCTTGGTTGTCCTGTTCTAAAACGTTTTGATGTTCCTCTTTTATTGACTTTGATTTTAAATAGTTTTTCTGTTTTCACATTTTGCTAATTCTTTCTTTTGATATTCATGCTATTTTTTTCTATTTTCTTTTGCTTTTTTCTTTTTCTTTTTTCCTTTTCTTCTGATGTTTATGATTTTTTTTACTTAGCTTTGACGTTTTTGTTACATTTTCCTCTATTTGTTTCCTATTTTTACCTATTCTTGATAGTTGTAGTATATATTTTTTTCTTGTTAATACATTTATTCCATATGTTTTCTGTCCTCATAATCGGGATTGTGAGAGAGGGAGCGGGAGTGGGACCTTAATATTCCAGGGGTTATGTCATTTTAATCCCAAAGAAAGCCCCCCTCAAAATAAGTCCATGGATTTCTCTGGAAATATTTATCCAAAATCTCGGGATCTAAAAAAATAAAATAAAATAAAATAAGTATCTAACATTGGACTTTGTTTGTCAGGCGAAGTAAGCCCCGCCTCCTCCTCACCACATTCCCCCATATAGCCAATCAGGCCTTGCATACAGTGAGAAACGTTACTGTGATTGGTCGCGGATGTATAGGGGGCGTGGCTAATTTAGCCTGACTTGGTGCTAGTGTCTATAATCACAAAAATTGCGATTTAGAAAGGTACAAAAAATGAGATTAGAACCTCAAGTAAAATCCATTTTTGAACACAATCATAAATGCTTAAAAAAAAAAAAAAAAAATCTAATAAATTTTAGAGGATGCTAATAATTCTGTGTCTAAAAAGTAGAATAAATTGATTAATTATAAATAGATAAAAATAAATAATTTTAGGAAAATAAATATGATCCACTTTCAGCCAACTATGTTAATTCCGAGTGATAATTAGAATACAATATTTGTAATTTCCGTGCTTCTGAAACTAAATGAAATATGTGATTTGAGTGTTGTCATTTCTCTTCGCTATGTTAGATTTACCCCATCCAAGCTCGTGAGTTTCCACAGTCGCCTGGCGGTCACTGCCATGGCTGGGCATCACGGTGGGTAAGGACCAAGCTCAGGTCGAGTCAACACTCGCTGGCACACTCTCTCACGAGTCAACACTCGCTGACACATTATTGACTCACCTCAGTGCATATAAGCCCGGCGAAGCATCTGCTCCGGTAATCTAGCTTATCCTTAGCCCATTTTCTTTGATATGATTTAAGCACAGACTAAACTATTTGTCTATCTCTCTGATTACTTGTTTTAAATGTCTTAATGTGAGGGTTTGTGTCGTGTGTGTGTATATGTGTGTGTGTGTGTATGTGTATGTGTGTGTGTGTGTGTGTGTGTGCGCGTGCGTGTGTGTGTGTGTCTGCGCGTGTGAAGTCTGTCTGTATCCCTCTGTAACTTCTATTTTATCTCCCTTTTCCATAGCCTTCCACTTCTCATTTCTGCCCACACGTTTCGAAAAAAAAAACATAAAAAAACATCCAAAAATCATTCCTTGACAGAGAGAGAGAGAGAGAGAGAGAGAGAGAGAGAGAGAGATTAAATAGATATATAGATAGATAGTTATCATTGCTACTGCTTGTTACATTCTTAATTAACACTACCGACACTGCTGCTACTACAACTACTATTAATACTAAAGACTTCAAAAGATACTTATCCCTTACCTCCTGAAAATCCAAACAACAAAATTAGCCAGAACTCTTTATTATTAAAATGATTCTATAAAATGGCTGCCACACCACACTCACACTTATTTTACACAAAATTTACAATACCACAAGAGAGAAAAAGAAAAAAAAAATATTACAGTCTCTGGAAATTCTACAACAATATTAACTAGTAAGCTCATGTTTTAACCAACAAACAAACACAAAAATGAGCGAAATTTGAAGAAGTCAAAGAAGCGACTTTGACTTTGAATTCCAATGTTTCCCAATTTTAATTTTTTTTTTCTGTTTTCCTTTTATCAAATTTCCGTTGGCTATATCCCATCATAGTTTGTTTTTTTTCCTCATCTTCTTATCATCCACTTTCTTATTCTTGTTCTTCGTCTGTATCTCTTTCTCTCTTTTTTTTCTCCAAATTACGCCTTTTTCTTGAACGGGATAATAATGATTTTAAAACATGTTTCATTTCCTCGGCACAAAGATGTCTCCTTACGTGTTGCTTCTTGAAAACCTTATGTTGCAAATTCAAAATGCTTCCGATCAGTTAAAAAAAAAAAAAAAAAAAGTGTCAATAAGTTATCAGTTTAAACACGCTTGCAGATATTCAGAACCAAAGCAAAGTTGATATTCATTTTGCAATATCGCAGTTATTGAATAAAAAAAATGCAATAGGCATTCAAAAACGGTTTCTTAACAGATAGCAATGCTTGCAACCGGAAATAGAAGAAATGCATGCACGAAAAGCGTTTTCCATTTTGGCAACAGATTTTCCTCTAATGAATGATCGAAAAGCAGATAATATAAAAACAATAATAAATATGCAAATGAGAACAGACCCAAGACCCAAGACCCAAGTTTATCTATTTATAATTAATTGAGTTGATATATGCGAATGACTGATTGATAGTAAAAACATGTGTGTAATGTATTTTTCTTTAAATATATCTTGAAATTTCCCTAAACATCTTGTTACACGTTACCTTAGTAATGCTGGTAAGATGCGTATGTATACTTGTTGATATGTACATTTAAGTTCACAAGAAATAAATATATTTCTGTTCCATGGTATAGTTTTGACCTTATTACTTGACATTTTAAATATCAAACTGCAAGTGACACAGATCGCATTACATTAAAGTCATAAATAGTTACAACCTTTGTTTGATTACAGAATTTAAGGCAGTGTAGTTTTTATAACTTTTTTGTCCATTGTTCTTCACGTTTAAACGAGACAATAACATTGATACGGTCCTTCAGAATACCTAATAACTCGCTGAGGAATTTGGCAGACTTTTATGACTGGTTTTAGAGTGACGTAATACATGTATAATTTTTGCAATACGAACAACATAAAGTTTCTAGCATGTAGCTATTATTAAAAGATTTCTTTTAATGTCTCAAACACCTCAAACTGTCAAAGTTCGTTGCTTTTAATGCCGCCGGATTTTAACAGTCAACATTTTAATATTTTAATCTATTCTAATCTTTATCCAATTCCATGATTTTGTAATCACATTTAACTGGCATTGTTTATTTTATAGTGGGGAAAAGAGAACCTTCAATTTCGGATCATGTTCCCTCCCACTTTTTAATTAAGCAGTTTTCTGAATCCATTCTAGCCACGGGAGGGAAGCGGTTACACCGCATTTACCACGCATGATGTAGGATCTTTCTTAAATTAATGTCAGGGATAGACAATACAAAAACGACCTTACTCATCTATTAGTCTTTATACAAGGTTAAAAAGAGGTCTAATTACCTATCGTGTGTGTTTGACTAGTTATCACTAAATGGCAGTTATGTCTTCCATTCGCAGTTCCGATTCACGGCTTTCCTCTCCCCCCCCCCCTCCCACGCCAGCACCTCCCCCCCCCACTTCACCTGGTGCCTCGGTTCGAGTCCCTTGGAGGAGAGACTTCCAACACCTTGTCGGTCCTGAGGTCACAGCCTGGGACGATCTCTTGATGACCTTCGGTGACCTTCGGAGACCTTTGGAGTTCCTGAATGGGGTGAGATGACCTTTGGCGACCTTCAATATCCGTCGAGGACTTTCCGCGACCTTCAGTGACTTGGCAACCTGCGACGGTCTTCGAGGACGACCTTCGACCTACCCGGGGGAGCAGGTCACGAGTCGCAAGAGCTGGGGCGCGAGGCGGTCGTGGCTTCGCTCTCCGACCTGGAGATGGAGCTCCAGGAGGAGCTGGATCCCTCCGCCGACGCGTCCTCGACGGCGCTGTCCTCGCCCCTGTCCCTGGCCGCCCGCCGCCCGCCCTCGTCGGGAGGGAGCTGCGGCGGGGGCGCGGGCGGCGGCGGCGGCGGCGGCGGCGTCTCGCAGTTAACGATGACCGACACGGAGCTGTCGGCGCTGGTGCCCCGCTCGCCCGGCCCGTCCTCGGAGCCGATCGGCGCCAGGACGGGCGAGGTCCCGGGGCCGCCGGACGCCGCCGAGCCTCCCGCGCCTCCGGCCCCGTACCTCCGGCAGTCGAGGAGGTAGCAGCGCCTGGCGAACGCCCCCGGGGACTCCCGCGGGTGGGGGTGGTGGTGCGGGTGGGCGTGCTCGCGGGGGCCGTAATGGGCGCCCTCCTCCAAGGACAGCGTGATGAGGGGCAGGGGCTTCACCAGACGCTCCGCCGGACGAACCTTCTTCGGCTTGCGCTTCTCGATCTTCACGGGGCCCTTCTTGATCTGGCGACCCACCACCTGCGGGGTAGTCATGGGACGATTACGGTGCTGATTAGTAGTTGCAATGTTGCTATCACTATTAGCATTAATTCTCTTGTTGCTCTATCTACCATGGCATTATTTTGATGATGGTTATCAATATAGTCATCATTACTATCACGATTATTATCATCACCACTACGAACGTCCTTCCAGCACCATTATCATCGTCAATATTACAATTATTTTTTTACCAAACTAAGGCAATGTCTACCTTTCATAAAATCTAGAACTGCCTGTCCTACTATTCTACACTACATACAGTTCTTAATAATTATAGTAAAAATACACATCTACCATTCAAACCCAGGTCACCCAGACCACAGTACCATCAAACCATTCGCTTCTACTTCAGATCTGCCCTATTTATCCTAACCACCTAAACCAATTTAATTTAAAATAATCTTAATACGATCAATTGTTAGCCACGATGTCTCTTGCTTGCAGATTATATAATTCAAGGTTGGTAGGTGAGCACATAACTTGAATTAACTATTAACTTCACATAAAGGGAGTACACAATAGTTTATTGAGGCAAATGTAGGATATATAACTACTATTTCGATAAACTTTTTTATGATAATTACAATGAAGGTCAAAATATCTGAACGTGACCGGCACATCTAATTCATTCTTATTCATCCCTTAATCACGTAAACAAAATGACAATAACAATAACAAAACAATAATATATCAGCATCCCTATCAAAAGTGTCTCATTCACTTATAGACCAAAATTACCTACCTTCCCTTCAACTTTATTCCAAATCACCTAAATCACTTTAGTTACCCAAACGAACAAAATCAAAGACATAAAATAAAGTTAAAAAGGTGACAATTCTTAGCTAGAGCAGTGATTCATTTCCTTTTACAGTAGAACATTACTTAGCACAGTGTCTTATGCCGCCAGTGAAGTCAGTCATGGTAATCAGTGACCTAGAATATGGTCTGTCGAAAGGCTATATAACCATGTATCTCCACGTCAACTTTGGCATTTCATTCACCTAAATCATCTTAATCCTTAAACCAACATCAACCTCAACCACGTAATTATAATAAAAACACGTCTATCACACTAATTGTAAATTCCTGACGTACTAGTCATTTGCATATTCGAAAAGCTATGAACTTCACCTTAATGTTATCCCCTTCACCTGAGCCACATGAAAAAAGAGAGAGAAAAAAACATACTATTTCTACGCCAAACTACCTAAACAGTCATAATACTATTAATAGTTCCAACCACTTGTACTAAAACCTATCACCTCCATTTTAATATTTACCCAATTCACACAGAACACTAAACAACCATAAGAGACATATCAAAACAATTTCTTTATAATTTACATCAGATACCAACAACGTAATTCTATTCTCTTAAACCACCTAAAAATGGCACTATTCCCTCCTGAGTGGCACTAACCTCCAGATCCTAAAACCTACCACCACATTTATCCATATCACCTAAACACCAAAAGGAAATACATAAATAAACTAAAATAAGGCAGATTTACGCTTCATTGTTTTGATAAGCTCACCAGTACGGGTTATTCATATTTTCCTCTTTAATTCATTTCATTTCCTTTCTAAAATCGGACGTCCTTCCTTCCAAGCTCTCTACCTGGCTTGACCCCCCCCCCCCCCCCCCGGAGTGCCACTCACCTGCAGGTTGACTCCCAGGTAAGGAGGGTTTGGCACTGAACGCTCGCTGTCTCGGTATGCCAGCTCGAAGTGCCCCGTGTCAGCTGTTTTGTTGTGCTTGTAGTCCACCACGACTGTTTGGAATAAGGTTGTTTGTTAGTGGAAGAATGCGTTATCAATTTGTGATAATGATGTTTGATTAATATTCTTTTTATTGATATTAGCAGTATTGCCCTGTTTGGGGTTTGTATTTACACATAATTCATGGTAAATAAAACAACAAAAGGAGAAACAGAACAGCACATGAATATCCCTAAAGGCCTTTTCTGTCCATTGATTCTTCTCCGTTGTTTTTACTTATATTTTGTTTAGCGAAAATCACACATACAATTAATCAATCAAATGGGATAAGTTGCATATTTAAAATAAAGTCGTCAAACACTTATTCAAGTCACTGACGGAGAGATCAAACGGAAATCTGCATTGCATTGCCTCAGGTCTATTCACAAACGAAATACAAGTCGGTGTGTTTTGCACACTCGAAATCAAGTATAATTACACTCCTGCGGTGATAATTGCATGATGACGTTGCCATATCTCTGATTAGGACCAGGGTATTTTTAAATCGTGATTAGATGATGGTTTACGTAAAAAAATAATCTAATTCTATATATATATAGCTATTTTCACCTGTCAGAGACAGTAGACGAAAACTTAAATGTAATTATTCGCAACAAGTTATGCTTGAAGCAATTTGGCAATTACATATTCTATGAAAAACTCCATTTATTTATTCTCCTGTTTCTATCCATTTTACTTACCATAAATATTTGCACAAACCTCTCATAGTAATAATGCTCAGTAAAATATTTACTGTAGACCTATCACGATACTTATCATACTAACTGGAAATAAAGCAAAGTTTAGAAATAAACCTAAACATCCTTGATAAAATAGTAACAATTTCACTTCAAAAAAACAAGAGTTTAAGCTCAATCTTGCACTCAGTGTTGCAAAAAGTTTCGACTCTTGTTTCGAATCACCAATCGAACTGGGGCGCGGTTCGGAACCAAGAACCAAAAAGGGGGTTCATATAAACTTCAATTTTACGGAAATTCGCCTGCTACTCCGGTAAAACAAATGACAGTCGATGACGTATTTGATAAGCTGGTTTATTAGCGGTCATATTTTTTTCTGCAAGGATAAATCAAGGCTCAAATGAGGATATTGCGCTGAATGAAAATGAAAAATATCATTGTAGGAGTATTATGTTTGATTACTTTCATTCAGTATTAAAAACAATAAATGAATACATCTATCCATTATCACTAAAGGGATTATGATCGTGATATTTTAGAATATACCCTAAGTTTGCCCTTTAAACACAACAAACAAAAAGAAAACATTCAACGTCAACCAATCACAGTGCAAGGATGAATAGCCAATCAAATCATGCGCAAAAAAGCTACGGTAGTTAAGCGAAACTTACCCATTTAACATAAAAAAATACAGACACTTTCCGTCCGTCTAATCATAACACAAGTATCATAAAAAAAGATATCCACAACGCATATACATACACAAACCTACAAATATACAGAAAAGAAGTACCTTTAATGACGTCATGAAGACACTGTGCACACATCCTCTTCGTGACGCTGGTGGTAGAAGCCATGCAAGGGGACGAGTTGATTTCAATGAGCCAAGGCCTGCAATAAAGAGGTTATCACTATCACTTTTATCAATGGCCTGCAATAAAGAGGTTATCACTATCACTTTTATCAATGGCCTGCAACGGAAAGAGGTGGTTTAGGGAAGGGCGAAGGAAAGGATAATGGTGATCGTGATGGTGATGGTGATAATGGTAGTGGTGTGGGTATTTTGAATTGTATTGAAATTGATGTGGGTATTTTCATTGGTATTGCTACCGATGTGGGTATTTTTGTTGGTATTGGTATTGTTGTTGTTTTTGTTGTTGCTGCTTGTGTGTTATATCATATTAGATATAATGTATTGTCATCTTAGGTGCAAATTTCCCCAACCGGAATTAATTTCGAACATGCCTTTTTCATCACATAATAATAAGCAGGATCAACAGACACAAACCACGTACGCACACGCGCACACACACACACACACACACACACACACACACACACACACACACACACTCACACACACACCTCATACACACCAAACACACATACACGTGTGTGTGTGTGTGTGTGTGAATATATGATCAATAAAACCTTCACTTGTGCAATTGATATTCAATTGAGCAATAGCTCACTCAGTATCGTACAAAGTTTCAAATCAAAGTTCCCGAGTTCGCGTCCCATACAGAAAACCCCCTTCATTTTTTTTTTTTTTTTTTTTTGGGGGGGGGGCTTGCTATCATATTCATTAAGAGTTCCATTGTCAATGTTATTATTGGTAGCATCATTGTTATTTCTATTAGTTAATCATCGTAATTATTATCATTATTATTTTTATCATCATAAGCATTGCTCTTATTATTAAACCGCTTACTATTTAAGCATTATCGTTATCATAATTTTTATCATTCCGATCATTATCATTATCATCATCGACATCGTCATTATTTTCATTATCATCTACTATCATAATTATCATCATTATCATCATCATATGATTACTGTCATTTCTGTTATTATGATCATCATTACAGTTATCACTATATCATCATTATTGATATCAGTATCATTATCATTGAGTTTGTTACTATTGTTATCACCATCATGATCACATCATCACCATCATCATCATCAATATCATTATCACCACCAACATCATCACCATTGTCGTCATCCCCATCCCCATCCCCATTATCATCATTAATATCATCATCACATCATCATTATCATCATTCCTATTATCATACATATTATAATTAATATAATTATATTGTCATTATCATTATCATTGTTATTATCATCATTATTATCACTAGTTTAATATTTCTCATTATCATGATCATTATAATTATCCTTATCAATATGATTGAGAACCAGTGGCGTAGAGCCTCGAACACGCACACAGCCATGCACTCTTACGTCATCGTCATTATCATCATTATCATCATTATCGTCATCATCATCATTATCATTATCGTCATCATCGCCATCATTATCGTCATCATTATCGCCATTCATATTACGATTGTTCTTTTTCTTATCTTCATCATTACTGATACTTCTTCTGATACCGCTGTTCTGTTTCTGTCTTTTCATTATCAATAGTATTATTGTTATCATCATGATTATCATAATCATTTTTATTACTGTTGTCATTATCATTCTTGTTATTATTGGCATCGTTATTATATCATTATTAATATCCTTATTGCTATTGCTACTGTTGTTCTTTGATAGTACAATGACATTAGAATGATCATTATTGTTATCATTATAATTCCTTACTACCAGTACTGATCTCTTCATTGTTAATAGTAGTAGTAGTAGTTAGTTGTTGTTGTTGCAGGATCACTGATATTAGCATCAGCATCACCATCATTGTTGTTAATCGTATTAGTATGATCTTATCATCTTTATTATCTCTGTCGGCGTTATTATTCCCACTACTCTTGTTTTCATCATCATCATGATTATGGTAATTGTCAAAATTATTGTTATTATTATAATTATCATTATTATCATCATTATCATCTTGTTTTGTTATTACCTTTATACTTGTGTTTTTGTTTTGTTTTTTCCTTTTTCTTCATCATAATTACCATTATTGCCTTATCAATACTACGAGTTTTATCCTTATCATCAACATCATTACTATCATTATCATCCTTCTGTTTCTCCTCCTCATCATTATCATTATCATTATCATCATTATCATAATCATATAAATATTACTGATATCGATGTAACGCATGTGTATGCATGTTTATAAGTGAACATGTGATCAATAAAACCTTCACTTGTGCAATTGATATTCAATTGAGCAATAGCTCACTCAGTTTCGTACAAAGTTTCAAATCAAAGTTCCCGAGTTCGCGTCCCATACAGAAAGCCCTTTTTTTTTTTCGGGGGGGGGGGGGGGTTGCTTTCATATTCATTAAGAGTTCCATTGTCAGTGTTATTATTGGTAGCATTATTGTTATTTCTATTAGTTAATCATCGTAATTATTATCATTATCACTTTTATCATCATTAGTGTTGCTCTTATTATTAAACCGCTTACTATTTCAGCATCATCGTTATCATAATCTTTATTATTCCGATCATTATCATCATCATCGAAAGTGATATAATTTTCATTATCATTTTTTACTATCATAATTGTAATCATAACCATATTATCGTGTTATACCATATTAGATACATTGTGTTATGTCATATTAGATACAACTTCCCCATCTTGAATTAATTTTGAATATATTTTTTTCATGACATAATAACACACAAGATCACGTATACACACACACACACACACACACACACACACACACACACACACACACACACACACACACACACTAAAATGAACTGAATACCTACAAAAGGAAAATAACATGAATATCATGTATGCATGTATATACTGTATACCTACAAAAGGAAAATATTATAAATCAAAGCTTTAATATTTCTACATTTGTGGTTTTTTTTTTCTTCTTTTTCTTGTTCTTCTTTTGTTTATAATTCTTTAATTCGGAATTGTAGCGTTATTTTTCCGTGTTATGTTTAACCCTCTCCATGTCCTTCAAATCTTCACCCTCTCTTCCTCCCTCACTCTCTTTCTCCTTCCCTCCCTTTCTCCCCTACCCCGAACCCCCACCCCTCAACCCCTCTTTCTCCCTCCCTTTCTCCCCAACCCCCAATAAACCTTCACTCACCTTCCTGCCCATCTACACTCGCCATTAAGCACATTCCATCCCCACCTCCATCCCCATCCTCACCCCAACCCCCACCCCCACCCCCTCAACCCCCACCTCACCTCAAATCCTCCGTGAGCATGAAGTCGGCGCCAAAGAGTTCGAATCCGTGCTTGAAGGTGTCCATTTCCACCTGCGCGGCCAACATGGCGGCCACCAGAGCGTCGCGCATCCCTGGATATATGACCTCGTCCCAGAATTTCTCTTTCTTTAGACTTCTGTAAAAGAAAAGAGGAGTGTGAGGATTGTTGTTGTTGGTGGTGGTGGTGGTGGTGAGGATCGTCGTGATAGCGATGGTGGTAATGGTGATGATGATTAATCTTGTTCGGAAGAGGATTGTCTTTCTTTTGACTTTTGAGGGTGGGGATAAAATGGGTAATGGTGGTGTAGTTGTTGTAGTAGTAGTAATAGTAGTAGTAGTAATAGTAGTAGTAGTTTAGTAGTAGGTAGTAGAAGTAGTTTTAGTAGTAGTAGTAATAGTAGTAGTAGTTTAGTAGTAGGTAGTAGAAGTAGTTTTCGTAGTAGTAGTAATAGTAGTAGTAGTTTAGTGGTAGGTAGTAGAAGTAGTTTTAGTAGTAGTAGTAATAGTAGTAGTAGTTTAGTAGTAGGTAGTAGAAGTAGTTTTAGTAGTAGTAGTAATAGTAGTAGTAGTTTAGTAGTAGGTAGTAGAAGTAGTTGTTGTAGTAGTAGTAATAGTAGTAGTAGTTTAGTAGTAGGTAGTAGAAGTAGTTGTTGTAGTAGTAGTAATAGTAGTAGTAGTTTAGTAGTAGGTAGTAGAAGTAGTTGTTGTTGTAGTAGTAGTGGTTATAGTACTGGTAGAAGCAATGTTAGTAGTAGTAGCAGTAGTGGTAGTAGTAATGGTGGTAGTAGTAGTGATAGTAATAGTAGTGGTAGTGGTAGTAGCAGTGGTTATAGTAGCAGTAGTAATGGTAGTACAATGATAGTATTGATGGTATTGATTCTATTATTACTGCTACTTGACTACCACCACTAGTAATAATAATGATAATAATTATGATGATAATAATGTAATACTAATGATAATATTTTGCAAACTAATGATAATTCAATGGTATCAGTGTCGTTCTGTAAATTACAATAACCAAATTAGTGGTGATTGTGTTGATAACAATTGCAAACAACTGAACAGAAAGGGCGATTTTCTTCCCTTAGATTAATATGTAATTACTTAATCAGATAATTATTATTCTATTGCTTGGCCATGTTTATTTCTTTTGTTTCTTTGTTTTGTATTTGTTTCTTTTTTACATTTTATTTTTTATATATTTTTGTTTCATATTTGTGTTTTTTCTTACTTATTTATCCATTCCTTCTATATTCTCCCCTTCTCTTTCTCTCCTCTTCCTCCCTATTCGTAACCCCTCGATTTATTCCTATTATTTTTTTCTCTCTCTTTTCAATTACCTTCCATTTTGTCTCATTCCCTCTGTTATTATATCTCCCTCCTCCTTTCTCCCTTCTGCAATAGCTCTGCAATAGCTCTGTTTTCTCGGTAATTGCAGTTTCCTTTTCGTTTTAGTCTTTCTTTTTATTCCCTTTCTTCTCCCCCTTTCGTATGGCGAGCGTATCCTGTTCATTAGTGAAATGATAATGAATGCTAATGATGTTACAAGATAATTATGTCGAATTATTCATTGATATTCGATAATTGCGTTTAATATTGTTTCTTTTATTCTTTCTTCTACTTCCGATTTTTTTTTTTTTTTTTGGGGGGGTTGTTTTTTGTTTTTGTAACCTTTTGAACTTGGATAGAGATGAGAATGAGAAAAAAAAACATGCGATATGATAAAGAATTTCATATTCATGTTTTTTTTTCTTTCGTTCTTTTTTTATCTCATTCTTCAAGGCAGTTTAAGCGAGATAAAAAAAAAATAACGATAATAAAAACGTTCCATCAATAAACATATTTAACTCCATACGCCATGATTCAGAGAGACAAAGCTATATGACATGACAAGCGAGTGTCTTAAGGAGAGGGGCAAGGAGACATGACGCTGATGGGGCTCCTGACAGGTCCTCGTTAGCGGAGACTTCCCATTCACATTCTTTCTATTCAGCAACCCGGGATACGAACAATGACTCTTTAATAAGCTATCGATCAAAGACACCAGGTGGTAGTTGTTGCTTGATTCAGCAGTTGGTGAGAAAGAAGAAATATAATCGAATCAGGCAGATCGTAAAGCACGTCATTTGCTTTATTTGATAAGTGTGCTAGGCTAAGTTGATCAGTTTATGTAAAGGTATGAGGATCAAATGCTACGAACTGTCTTTAAAATCTACGGGACAGGCACGCCGTCTTTCGCTTATTCGATTTGCGTGACGTTACTCCCAAGCCAAGATTTGACTATGAAGTATTGATGATACTTAAAACCAGCTTCATGGTTGATATTTGATATATATATATTTGCCACTCTTCAGACTAGAATAGTTCTCTGAATGCCTGAACACCAAAGTCCATCTTAGAAAATGTCGGAACTGAACGTATTTTACGCAGGGTTCCGTAGAAAAGACTCAAGAAAAATTAAGCCAAGCCTTAGGAGCCATTTTCTACAACTCACGGGATTTTTACAGACAGAAAATACTCTTATAAGTGCAGTACTTTATAAAAATCACAACAAAATCTGCAAACAGTATTTGAATAAATGCATATCGCGTAAAAGAACAGCCATGTTATATTGTGTGGCTCTGTATAACAGGCGTCCCAACCTTCTGCTTTATCATGCAAATCAACCAGCAAGGTCAGTGTGTGACAAGCAAGGTGTGGGCAAAGTCTTTTGAAATACTACTTGCCAGGATCGCACACATGAGAACCCCCTGCAAGGAGCGCTTGGCTAACCCTATCAATTTTCGAGGGCCTGGTAACTATAGCATAAGCTTTACGATCGGAAGAAAAGAAAAACATCTACAGCTAAATATCAGATGAGAATAGGACAGTGTGATGTTGCAATCAACGGGATATGAAATAAGACTTGAATTAAAATCGGACCTTTGAAAGGCGAGTCTACCAAAGAAGATAAAATGCCCTGGAGAAAGAGAGAGAGAGAGAGAGAGAGAGAGAGAGAGAGAGAGAGAGAGAGAGAGAGAGAGAGAGAGAGAGAGAGAGAGAGAGAGAGAGAGAGAGAGGAAAGTAGATGGATGAGTGATAGGGAGAATGAGGGGAAAGGGGGTGGATGAGTGATAGGGAGAATGAGGGGAAAGGAGATGGATGAGTGATAGGGAGAATGAGGGGAAAGAATATGGATGAGTGGTTAAGGAGAATGAGGGGAAAGGAGATGGATGAGTGATAGGGAGAATGAGGGGAAAGAATATGGATGAGTGGTTAAGGAGAATGAGGGGAAAGGAGATAGATGAGTGATAAGGGAGAATGAGGGAAAGGGGATGGATCAGTGATAGGGAGAATGAGGGGAAAGGATATGGATGAGTGATATAAAGAATGATGGGAAAGAATATGGACGAGTGATAGGGAGAATGAGGGGAAAGAATATGGATGAGTGGTTAAGGAGAATGAGGGGAAAGGAGATAGATGAGTGATAAGGGAGAATGAGGGAAAGGGGATGGATGAGTGATAGGGAGAATGAGGGGAAAGGAGATGGATGAGTGATATAAAGAATGATGGGAAAGAATATGGACGAGTGATAGGGAGAATGAGGGGAAAGGAGGTGAATGAGATGAAGGAAGAGATAAGGAGAGGCGTGGGATTGAGGGAGGAAAGAATCTAAATTATCTGTTTATTTATCTATCTATCTGTTTCTTTACTGATCTTTTAAGGGAATTATTTAAGCCTTATATACGAATTTTAACATCAATTCTGTGAATGCTTTGAAAAAAACACATATCTATCCCTGTACAAAAAAGAAAACACACAAATAAATACACGTCATATAAACTCACAAAAAACAGTATAAGAACTTTTTTATAATCGTTTCCAAAGACCAGAAAAAGAACCTTACATGTAAACAGGTAAACCTTTTTTTATATCCCTTTCCAAAGATGTAAATAGGTAAACCCTTTTTTTATATTCGTTTTTACAGACCAGAAAAAGAACATTACTTGTAAACAGGTAAACCCTTTTTTTATATTCGTTTTTACAGACCAGAAAAAGAACATTACTTGTAAACAGGTAAACCCTTTTTTTTATATCCCTTTCCAAAGATGTAAATAGGTAAACCCTTTTTTTATATTCGTTTTTACAGACCAGAAAAAGAACATTACTTATAAACAGGTAAACCCTTTTTTATATTCGTTTTTACAGACCAGAAAAAGAACATTACTTGTAAACAGGTAAACCCTTTTTTTATATCCCTTTCCAAAGATGTAAATAGGTAAACCCTTTTTTTATATTCGTTTTTACAGACCAGAAAAAGAACATTACTTGTAAACAGATAAACCCTTTTTTTATAACCCTCTCCAAAGATGTAAATAGGTAAACCCTTTTTTTTAGTATTCGTTTTTTACAGACCAGAAAAAGAACATTACTTGTAAACAGGTAAACCCTTTCTTTATATCCGTTTCCAAAGACCAGAAAAAAAAGCCTTACTTGTAAACCCAAACGTGCAAGGGGTTCCAATCCGTCACCATGAACCACTGCCTGATGTCGAACTTGGTGTTGTGGATGAGAAGCGGGCGCTCTGCCGAGAGAGTATTGGAGGTCAGTCTACGGGAGTGGGTGGAGAGGGGAGAGAAGGGGGGTGAGTGGAGGGCGGTAGGCGGAGAGGGGAGAGAGGGGAGAGAGGAAAGGAGAGGGTGAGTGGGGTGGGTAGAGGGTGGATGGGAGGGGAATGGGGAGGACGGAGGGTGTGGGTGAAATACCTTAGTACTTCAACACACACATATAGAAATATATATATACATATATATATATATATATATATATATATATATATATATATATATAT
The DNA here is from genome assembly GCA_017312705.2 of Penaeus japonicus. Taxonomy (NCBI): domain Eukaryota; kingdom Metazoa; phylum Arthropoda; class Malacostraca; order Decapoda; family Penaeidae; genus Penaeus; species Penaeus japonicus. Next base: position 98,826 of record BOPN01002909.1, on the reverse strand, counting down.
ATATATATATACATGTGCGCGCGCGCGTGTGTATGCGTGTGTGTGGAAAGTAGAACACTGATTACTTATACTGCCATTATTATCATCAGTTTTAAATACGAAACACAATTCATAAACACATCTTGTGCATAATTGTCTAACACATATATACACCCAAAAACAAACAAAAACGCACACACATAACCACACACTACCCACGTGCACATACAGTCAAACCAAAAACACACATATACCACGACCTTCCCTTTCACACACTCACCCCCCCCCCCCCCGACACACACAGACTCCCATCCAAAATAAACACAGACAGACAGACACACAAACACACACAAAACACACACACACACACACACACACACACACACACACACACACACACACACACACACACACACACACACACACATACCCTACCCACCCATCCATCCCTCCACCCCCAAACCCACCTCACCCACCCCTCCACCCACACCCCTCCACACTACCTCCACCCCTCCCCTCCCACCCTCTCCACCAACCCACACCCACCCACACACACACCCATCCCCCTCCTAGACCCCTCCTCCTTACCTATGTACTTCTGCACGACGTACTTGGTCTCGTAAATGAGCGGCGATTGCACGAGCGCCAAGATCTCCTCCAGGTGGTTCATCATGAAGATCCCGCGCCCTCTGGACTGGGCGCCGGGCTTCACGATCCACAAGTTCCTGAGGCCGTCCATCGCCAGCTGCGGCCAGAAGGGCTCGACGCGACGGAGAGCCGACTCGCATTCCTTCACCAGGGTCTGTGGGAGGAGGGAAGGAGGGTGAGTGAGGAGGAGGAGCAGGGGGGGTGAGAAGGAGGGAAGGATGAGTGAGGATGAGAGGTGGGAGGTGGGGGGGAGGGTGAGAGAGAGGGGGTGTAGATGGGATGGTGGGAAGGAAGAGAGTGAGTGAGAGAAGATGATGGGTAGGGAGAAGGGAGGATGATGGAAAGCGATGGAGAGGGAGATGGGGAGAGGGAGAGATGATGACAGTTAGGAGAAGGGAGGAAGGAGGATGAGATGCGATGGAGAGGGAAAGGTGGTGATGGTGAAGAGAAGGAATGAAGGAGGAGAAAAGAAAGAAAGAGGGAAGGATGTGGGATGAAAGAAGGGGGAGATGATAGAAAATGAAGATAAAAGACGAAGGTAAAGAGGCGAAAAGTTGGAAGGAAACGCAAGGGAGCGAATTAAGAAAAGAATGGATAAAAAAGGAAGAACAAGAACGAAACGAGAAAGTAAAAAAAAAAAAAAAAAAAAAGAGAGAGAGAGAGAGAGAGAATGAAGGGGATTAGAAGAAGGAGGTGAAC
>BOPN01002909.1:90000-92500 GCA_017312705.2 Penaeus japonicus | reverse complement strand
GGTGAGTTTCAAGTATTTTTATTTTTTATTTTACTTTTTTTTTAGACTTTTTTAGACTTTAAGAAGGTAGAGGAGTTCCTTGAATGTATGCATGTATTTGATTATAGTTTATTAGCATGTGTGTTAATGTTTGTTTGTGTATGTGTGTGTGTCTGTGTGTGTGTGCGTGTGTGTGCGTGTGCGTGTGCGTGTGCGTGTGCGTGTGCGTGTGCGTGTGTGCGTGTGTGCTTGTGTGTATATATATATTTATGTATATAGTTACACTGATAGATAAATAAACAGACAGCAGTAAAATAATATAATGCAGAACTTCATTATATTGAAAAGTGTGATCCTTAATAGAACATGACTTGTACAAAATGTTTTATCTCTAAAACATGGCAGAAATTTATGTGCTTTAAAACTTTGAAACGCTGAGTTCTTTAAAGCTAAAACATAACTTTTGGACGGGTGTGGGTAACTTTTCATACATTTTAAATTTAATTACAATATACGTAGTGAAATATGGCGTGTAAGTACCGTAGAATGTTTGTGTTTAATTGTTTTTGCCGTTATTTCGCATATATATGATAGTAATGATATGATGATGATGATGATGATGATGATGATGATGATGATGGTGGTGGTGATGATGATAAGACAAATAAAAAAAACAATAACAAAAATAATAACCATAACAACAACAACCAAAGCAACCAAACACTCCAGTCTAGTCACTCTAGTCACCACACCACCAACCACCCCCACCCCTACCTACACCCCACTCCTCCTCCCACCCATCCCATCCCACCCTCCCCACCCTCCCCACCCCTCCCCTAACCCTCCCACCCTCCCCACCTTCCCACCCTCCCCTCCCCACCCTCCCCACTCCTCCCATCCCTCCCACCCCACCCCATCCTCCCCACCCACACCCTCCCACCCTCCCACCCTCCCACCCACCCCGCCCACCACCACCAACCTCACCTGCAACTGCGACTGAGACGAAATCTTGACCTTCTTATCCATGTGCACGATCCTGTAGTGGGCGGCGAGGAGACCGTCCCATTCATGATCTCGGAGGGTCGTGGGCGGCGGGGAGTCGAGGTCGTCATGGCAACACGACTGGATGTATTGTTCCACGTGGGCGAGCGCCTGTCTCACTCGCTTCGAGTTGACCTGGCGAGAGAGGAGAGGGCGTGGTGTTAGTGGGCTGGTTATGGTGTTCGTGGGTTGGATGGCTTTGGGTGAGTGGGTTGGGTGAGTGTGTGGGCGGGGTGGGGTGGGTGAGGGTGTGGACGGGGTGGTTGAGTGTGTGGGCGGGGTGGGTGAGTGTGTGGGCGGGGTGGCTTTGGGTGAGTGTGTGGGTGGGGTGGGTTGGGTGAGGGTGTGGGTGGGTGAGGGGGTGGGTTGGATTAGGGAGTGGGCGGGGTGGGTTGGGTGAGGGTGTGGGCTGGATGGCTTTGGGTGAGTGTGTGGGCGGGGTGGGTTGGGTGAGGGTGTGGGCGGGGTAGTTTGGGTGAGTGTGTGGGCGGGGTGGGTTGGGTGTGGGTGTGGGCGGGGTGGGTTGGGTGAGTGTGTGGGCGGGGTGGGTTGGATGAGGGTGTGGGCTGGGTATGGTGTTAGTGGGTTGGGTGGGTTAAGTGTGTTTGTGGGCTGGTGTGGTGTTAGTGGGCCGGGTCGGTTGGGTGGGCGAGGTGGGCTTGTTTTTTTGTTTATTCCCGTGATGGGGTTCCCTGTTCATTCTCCTCTCTGTTTTGTCTCTTTTTTGCATTATCTTTCTCTCTCTCTTTCTCTCTCTGTCTCTGTCTCTGTCTCTGTCTCTTTCTTTCTCTTCCCTATCTCTCTCTCCTCTCCTCCCCTCTCTCTCTCTCCTCTCTCTATCTCCTTCCCCTCTCTCTCCTCTCTCTCTCCTTCCCCTTTCTCTCCCCTCTCTCTATTTCCCCTCTCTCTTTCCCACCTTCTCTCTCCCTCCATTATCTCTCTCCTCTCTCTCTCTCTCTCTCTTCCTCCCCTTTCCCCCCCCCTCTCTCTCTCCCTCCCTCACTTTAGCATACATATCCCCTTCACTCTCAACCTCTCCCCCTTCCCTTCCCCTTATATTCCCTCTCCCTTACATTTCCCCTCACTCCCCCACTACCCCCATCCTGACCCCCTTCTTTCCCCCTCTCCCACTTATCCTCACTCCTCCACCACCTCCTCCTAACTCCCTTCACTCCCGAAACTTCTCCCATTCCCCCCCCGATTCCCCCTCTCCCCACTCCTTCCCCCCACTCCCCACCCCTCCACTCCCCCACTCCCCTCTCCTTTCCCCCATTCCCCTCTCCTTCCCCCCCTCGCCCCTCTCCTTCCCCCACTCCTCCACCTTTCCCCCCACTCCCCACTCCTCCACCTTCCCCCTCTCCCCTCTCCTTCTCCCCACTCCTCCACTCCCCCACTCTCCCCTCCTCCTTTCCCCCCACTCCACCTTCCCCCTCTCCCCTCTCCTTTTCCCCCCCACCTCCACTTCACACCCCATTCCCCA
>BOPN01002909.1:67500-77500 GCA_017312705.2 Penaeus japonicus | reverse complement strand
ATTCTGCTTATTTTCATTATTATCATTCTTATATCATGTGTGTGTATATATATATATATATATATATATATATATATATATATATATATATATATATATATATGTGTGTGTGTGTGTGTGTGTGTGTGTGTGTGTGTGTGTGTGTGTGTTGTGTAAATATATACACACATATAATATATATATATATATATATATATATATATATATATATATATATATATACATAAATATACATAAATATACATAAATATACATACATACATACATACATACATATATATATATATATATATATATATATATATATATATATATATATACATATATATATATACTGTACTCACGGACTACATATAGCTCTCCCATCCCGCCGTGCTCTCTCTCTCTCTCTCTCCCCTCGCTTTTAGTGCGCAGAGAAACGATGGCACTTTCCTTTGTCCTGAAGTTTACACACATTTTGTTAGACTTTCTTCCCAGATTGAAAACACACTCGTAGTTCTATTATATTTCTCGCCTCGTCCCTCCCATTCTCAAAAAATATATCACATTCGCATCCTATAAATCTCCAGACAAAAGAACATCTTTCACAGAAACAGAAGAGTTAGAGGAATGGGGGAAAAAATGGTGGGAAAAAATCTTTACGTTGGTTTTAAAGATAGAATGTCAGAAGCAAGATCCAGAGATTCGTTTTCGTAAAAGCTATTGTTGCTGGGAAGAAGAAGGGGGAATGCGTACAACAATGTTCAGTTCAAAATGTCAAATATTCTTTCGCATTATTTCGCCTCGTATTTTAAGGCCACACACTCATTGGTATTCGAATATTCATAATTGTACTTTTTAAATTTACTCTGTCAGGTTTGAAATATATATTTATAAAAGTAACATAAGTCACATAAAACACAGAGAATGTATTTAATCACACTGAAACATGTAACGGCTAGAGCAATCTTACGTAATATTCATAATCCCTGTAAAAAGAAAAAAAAACTACAGTAACAACAGCAATAAACATTGATTTTTACACATTCCTTACATTTTCTTTCTTGAGAGAAAATCTTTCCAGGTTTTGAAATAAATAAAGTCAAACGCAAGTAACAAAGAAAAAAAAAATCTAAAACCCAAAATGATGTAAAAATGACTTTCGTAAAACTAGTGATTGTTGCTCGTTCTAGCAACTGGTCGCTAAAACACACCTAGTCGATTTGTCAATTTCCACGCTAGTCTTGAAAAATAAAACTGGAATATACGACTTGCGCAGGACCTCATACGAAAAGGAAGCTTAATTAAGATTATTTCTCCTCATTTTCTCTCTCTTTCTTTCCTTCTTTCTTTCGTTACATTCCGTGCTGGTGCTTGCGAGTAACAGAGCGAATGAAAAGAGACATTATCACAGCTTAGCAAGCAATGAAACTCGGGGGCTAAAAAAATAAAAAAATAAAAAAAAAATGCAAGAATTTCTTACACATTTTCTGAGATTGAAACACTGCAGTCCTTGGGATATAAGAAAAAGGATTTGTTGCAGCATTTTACGTAATAAAAGACAACAGCAGTGACATATTGTAGATTGTATGTTATTATCAAATATGAAAAAAGGAAAAATCTCTTACAGGAGGAATTTTGAGTCGGAGGGAGAGAGGCACAGGCGGAATACGTGTTATAAGAAAGAGTACATGCCATCTTTACATTCTTGGGTTTTTATACTGCGCTTGGTATTTTGTGTTGTTCTTTCTTTCTTGTTCTTTCTCTTTCCTCCCTCCCCTCTCCCCACCTCTCGCTTTCCATTTTCTCTCTACCTTTACCTTCCTCCTTTTCTTTCCTATTCTTCTTCTTTATCTCTTTACCTTTCCCCTCCTTCCCCTCCCCTCCCCCTTCCCCCTCCCCCTCTCCCCTCTCCCTCCTTACCTCTCTCTCTCTCTCTATCTCTCCTCCTTCTCCTCCTTCTCCTTCTCCCTCTCCCTCTCCCTCTCCCTTTTCCTCTCCCTCTCTCTCCCCCTCTCCCTCCCCCTCGCCCTTCCCTTCTCCCTCCCCTTCCCCTCTCCTTTCCCTTCCTCTCTCCCTCCCCTTCCCCTCTTCCCATCCCTTCCCCTTTTCCCATCCCTTCCCCTCTTCCCATCCCTTCCCCTCTTCCCTCTTCCTCCCCTTTCCATCTCCTTCCCCCCTTTCACTCCCCCTCCCACTCCCCCTCCTATTCCCACTCCCACTCCAACTCCCCTTTCCATCTCCTTTCCCCCTTTCAATCCCACTCCCCTCCCCTCCCCTCCTCCCCCCACTCCAACTCCCCTTTCTAATCTCCTCCTCCTCTCTTTCACTCCCCCTCCCCCCTCTCCTCCCCTCCCCCCACTCCAACTCCTTTCAATCTCCTTTCCCCCTTTCACTCCCACTCCCCCTCCCCCTCCCCTCCCCCTCCCCCTCCCACTCCAACTCCCCTTTCCATCTCCTTTCCCCCTTTCAATCCCACTCCCCCTCCCCCTCCCCCTCCCACCCCCCCTCCCACCCTCTCAAGCGATATCAATCTAAAGCTTCTACACAAACAGGTTAACAGGTGACGTAAAAAACTTCAGAGTTCCTGCAGACTTCCTGTTTTGATGTTTGTGACTTGGATCGGAAAACGATTTATCAGAGAAAATCGTGATTCCAAAGATTGGCGAAAAGACATTTGGGATTTTTGGCGTTCTTAATTACTTGGGTATTTTCTCATTCGTTTATTTGTCTTTTTTCTTTTTTCTTTTCTTTCTTTCTTTCTTTCTTTCTTTTTTTTAGGGAGGGCTCGATGTCTGAGCGACACTATTTTTAGCTTTTCTGCTTCAGGCGTCTGGTTTGCTCGGTGGACAACGTGTCGACTTCACATCCCCGTGGTTGGCAGATCGAGTTCGTGAGTTTTCACTGTCACCTGGCGGTACTGACGTGGCTGGGCACTGCGTTGGGTAAGGACCAAGCTCAGATCGAGTCAACACTCGTTGGCGCATTATCTTACGAGTCAGTACACGCTGACACAGGCGGGCTCGCCTCAGTGCATACAAGCCCGGCGTAGCATCTGCTCCGTAAATTTGGCTTATCCTTATCCTTTTGCTTCTCTTTTTTGTTTTTTTTAATTTACATTTTTTTTACACTATTCTTTATTCTCTTCATTTACTCATTACTGTATATCAACCATCATTATTCTCATAAAACCTCATTCTCGTCCTTTATCATTTTACTATTCCTTCCCCCTCCTCTAATACACCCCTTGCATTCCCATTCTCCCACATTTCCCGTTTTCTTTCTCTTATAACCCCCAAAGAAAACGGGAAAAGCACCATCGACTCACAGGTTCACAACTCTTATCGAGCCGTGATATCAAAGCGTTTATCCTCAGACTTTTATTCCTTCGTTATGGCGGCAAGTCAGATATATCGAGTCAATTTACGGATGAAGACGAATTACGAGAAGATAAAACACACGTGGTGAAAGATGGACGAGAGAAATACGTGGTTAAAAGAGAAAAAAGATACGGGAGGAAAGATTGGGGACAATATGGCGAAGCAAAGAAACATGGGAGGATAATTTTGAGAAAGAAAAGAGACAAGGATACGGGGAAATAGAGGGAATGACAAAAGAAAATATAAGGGAAGAAAATATCAGAATTATGCAAAGGGAATAATATAGATGTGGAAAGAGACGTACCAAAGAAAACAAAAGAAAAGTGAAGGATATAAAAAAATATTTACATACACGTAGTGAAATATATATATATATATATATATATATATATACACATATATATAAATGAGGCAAGAGTGGACATAGACGGAGCAACTCAACCAAGAAAGAGACCGAAAGAATGATAGAAAAAAACAAAGGACAATGAAAAAAAAAATCTAATTCCACGCTCCCTTTAACGACTTCCCCCTCCCTCAAGAAAAGCCTCTGCAACGACCACCACGACCTCCCTGACCACGACACGACACGACACGACACAGAGCCTTGCGTGCGTGCAGTCGTAAATAGAAACGGAAAGTGAAAACCAAAATAGAAACGCGCAAACAAAAAAAAAAAAAAAAAAAAAAAAAAAGTCCTTTTCCTGACCATTCCCGATCAAAAGGTCAATAGGATGATTAAATGTGTGTGTACCTAGAAGGACGAGGGGGGAGGGGAAGGGGGGGGGGGGGTAAGAGGGGGGGGTAGAAGAAAGAGGAGAGGTAAGTAGAGGGGTGAGTAGGGGTTAGGGGAGGGGGGATGAGGGAGGTGGAGGAGGAAGTAGAGGGGGGAGTGGGAGGTGGAAGAGGAGGAATGAGGGAGATGGAGGAGGAAGTAGAGAGGGGAGTGGGAGGTGGAAGAGGAGGAATGAGGGAGATGGAGGAGGAAGTAGAGGGGCGAGTGGGAGGTGGTGGAGGAGGAAGTAGAGGAGTGAGTAGGGGTTAGGGGAGGGGGGATGAGGGAGGTGGAGGAGGAAGTAGAGGAGTGAGTAGGGGTTAGGGGAGGGGGGATGAGGGAGGTGGAGGAGGAAGTAGAGGAGTGAGTAGGGGTTAGGGGAGGGGGATGAGGGAGGTGGAGGAGGAAGGACGAGGGGTAGAAAAAAGAGGAGAGGTAAGTAGAGGGGTGAGTAGGGGTTAAGGGAGGGGGGATGAGGGAGGTGGAAGAGGAAGTAGAGGGGGGAGTGGGAGGTGGAAGAGGAGGAATGAGGGTGAGGGAGGTAGAGGAGGAAGTAGAGGGGTGAGTAGGGGTTAGGGGAGGGGGGATGAGGGAGACGGAGGAGGTAGAGGGGGAGTGGGAAGTGGAAAAGGAGGAGGAATAAGGGAGGTGGAGGAAGTAGAGGAGTGAGTGGGAGGTGGAGGAGGAAGTAGAGGGGTGAGTGGGAGGTGGAGGAGGGGGAATGTGGGAGGCGGAGAAGGAAGTAGAGGAATGAGTGGAAGGTGGATGGGTGGTGGGTGGGTGGGTGGGTGGGTAGGTAGGTAGGTAGGTAAGTAGGTAGGTAGGTAGGTAGGTAGGTAGGTAGGTAGGTAGGTAGGTGGGTAAGTAGATAGGTAGATAAGTAGGTAGGCAGATAGGAAAGGAGGTAGGTAAGTAGGTTGGTGTAGGTAGATAAGTAGGTAGGCAGATAGGAAAGAAGGTAGGTAAGCAGGTTGGTGGTAGGGAGGGAGGGAGGGAGATGGATAGGTAGATAGACAGGCAAGTAGGTAGGTAGACAACTAGACAGATAAGCAGACATAAATATATACATACATATATACAACAAATATACACAGATAGACATGTAGACAAATAAGTGGACGTACAGATCTTTAATTCAGACAAACAAACAAAGAAATCACACAGCCTTACCTTGGTGGTGAAGGGCGTGTTGGGGAAGCGATTGACCAGCTGTTCCCTGCTGAGGTGCTTGAAGGAAATGGAGTCCCTGGTCCATGTCCAAAGCAGATTGGGCTCGACGTTCCTGAGGAGGCGGGCGACGAGTGGCAGGTCGGTGTTGCTCAGCTGGTACTCGACGTAGGGATTGTAAGGCTCGGGTGCGGCCTCGACTTCCTTGGGCTCTTCCTTCTCCCCGGGGGGATTGTCTTCCGGTTGGTCGTCTTCCTTCTTGGCTTCGTCGCTTTGCTCTTTGTCCTCTTGGTCGTCCTCGCCGGCGTCGTCCGAGGTCTTGCTCTTGTTCGTCTCCTCGCTTTTGCTCTTGAGTTTCTTCAAGATGCTGGTTGTGCTATACTTGAACAGCGCGGAATTCTTCTCGGTGATGCATTCCTTCAGTCCCTTCCGTATTTCAGAAGGGCCGAGTATGGCAGTGTTGATTTCGTTATCGGGAAAGAAATCGAGCGTCTTCGAACCCCGGCTCGACTCTTCTGGAATACTGGAAGACTCGTCGCTTGCCTGACTCTGGTTCGGGGAGGTGTTTCGACTCTCCGACTCCCCGCTGACAAGAGACTGGGGACTACTGTCGCTAGGACTAGGAGAATTCGCGTCTTTGGCTGCGGGCTCTACATCCTCTACGCTGGAAGAACCTAGATTGGCAGTGGTCTTGGTTTGTGGTCTCTCGACTAGCTCTACAACGGATGATGATGAGGTGGGAGATGAGGGGGACGACGACCTACATGAGGAGGATGAGAATGAGGACACGAGTGAGGGCGGCGGAGGCTGAGGAGCTGAGTCAGAGGGCGTCCCGGACTCCGCTAAACTCGGGCCTTCCGCTGTGTCTCGGTTCAGCTGGGTCTCTGCCTCCCCGGAGCCCTCCTCCGCACTCGGGCCGTCGGACGAGGGCGCGGCCGACTCGCTCGACAATGCCGGGCCGTCTTCGTCGCCGCCCGATGCCCCCGCACCGGACGTTGTGGAGGTGCTGCTCCCAGCTGTGGCTGCGGTGGTGGTGGAGGTGGAAGAGGTTGCAGTGGTTGCAGCGGTGGTGGTGGCAGTGGTCGACGGAGGCGTGAGAGGTGGGGGACTGATGAAGACGGCCTGGTACCCGACGTGAGGACAAACGCAGTTGTTCGGGTGTGGATTAACGTAGGGGACCGAGTGCTGGATTTTCTCCACCCAACCGCGCCTCTTCAGGGCGTCCTTGATGGCGGGGAAGTAACCGAAGATGGAGAAGACGCGGCCCTCCTGCTCGACAAAGAATGGAAAGGAAGTGCTAAGTAAGAAATGTGGAGCTCTATAACATTTTTTTTCTAATATTGTTCTACTTCTTTGATGAAATGATACAGTATATACACTTGCTGAGCCTTCAAAGAAAATATATATTTTGTCAATAAAAAATAAGCTACTCAAGTCACTCACCATGATGGCCTTTTCAGTGAAGAGCTTCGCCTTCTTAATCTGCTCGAAGGAGACCTGCTGCGACCGCGGAGACACCCCCGTCCCTTCCCTCTTCTTCCCGGGCGACTTTGGCACGCTGGGGTTCGTGGGCGCCAGACCCCCCTCGAGGCCACCCATTCCTCCGCCGCCCCGCCCGTGCGGGTGCTTCAGGCGCGGGCGCGGCGAGGACCCGGGGGGACTGAGCGAGGCCTTCTTCTGCGGCGAGGAGGAGGCGTCTCTGATCCTCTTGGGGGACGTGCTGGCGGCGGACGCTCGGTGGCCCTTGTGGCTCTGCGACTTGAGCAGCGGCGCGGGTTTCGAGGGCGTCTTGGAGGAGCTGACGACGGCCGAGCTGACCAGGGGGGCCATGGGCGCCTTGCGGCTGGTGATCGTGTCGCATTTCGTGCACGATATCTTCGACAAGACGTTCTTGGGGAACTTCGACTGCGGAATCTTGTTCGCGATCAACGAGGACGAGGCGGCCTTCGACTTCTCCTTCCCCTCCGACGTCTTGGAGGCCGAGGAGGTCGTCGTGTTGACGGAGTTCTCGTACTTCGTCTGAGTCATCGTGAACTCCTCGGAAATCTTCTTCACGTGGCGTCGCACGGCCGTCGAAGGGCGGATGTTTCCCTTGGCCTTGAGGTCCTTCTTGTAGAACTTGGTCGTTCTCCTCCACTCCTTCGCGTTAGCTTCGTCGGGGCCCTGGAGGGGGCCGTGGCCACTACTGCCGAGGCTCAGGTAGTCGATGGCGGGCCGAATCTCGATGTTGTTGTATGGGATCTTCCCAGTCCTGGCCAGCGGGCTCAGCTGCGCCGGCGCTCCGGGTCCGAGGTTCTCCGGCATCTTGATCGCTCTGCCTGGGATGGCAACCTTCATACTGGGTCGCGGCTCGCGGCTGCGGCATCGACTGTCGTCCCGGGAGAGGAACGGCTACAACATCCTCGCGGGAGCCGACGGAGAGGCTGACGTCACTTCCGAGGCAACGGCGTGGAAGTCGACCTTACTACTGCTTCCCTGGGGCGCCATCGATCTCCTCCGGGGACTGCGCGCAGAACGGGAGACAGGTTTACAACGCGGAGGTCTTCTCCTGATGCCAATCGCTGGTCGACGACCTCTGACGCCCATCAAGGAAGCTCGGATCGCGAATCCCTCGATCTCTCGCTGTCTCGCCTCCGGCCAGATGAAGGGGATGACCTGGTTAGAGAGGCTTGCCTCGCGGTGGGCGGCGGCCGTGCAGGAACGCGGGGCACTGCGCCTTCAGGGTTCGGCCGCTGATGTATTCTGCAGAAGGAGAGAAACATGAATGTTTATGATGCTGGAGTGAAAAAAATGGATATGAATACAGAAAGAAAAATATAATTTTTTTTTCTCTCCTCTCTCTCTCTCTCTCTCTCTCTCTCTCTCTCTCTCTCTCTCTCTCTCTCTCCCTCTCTCTCTCTCTTTCTCTCTCTCCTTCCCTTTCTTCTCCTCTCCCTTCTCCTTCTCCTTCTCCTCCTCCCTCTCCCTCTCCCTCTCCCTCTCCCTCTCCCTCTCCCTCTCCCTCTCCCTCTCCCTCTCCCTCTCCCTCTCCCTCTCCCTCTCCCTCCCCTTCCCCCTCCTTCTCCCTTTCCCTCTCCCTCTCCCTCACCTTCTCCATCCCCCTCCCCCTCCCACTCCCTCCCCCTCTCCCTCATCTTCTCCATCCCCCTTCCCCTTCCCCTCCCACTCCTTCTCCCTCTCCCTCTCCCTCATCTTCTCCCTCCCACTCCTCCTCACCCCCCTCCCCCTCCCCCTCCCCTTCCCTCACCCCCACACCTCCCCCTCCCTCCTCTAATAAGCCAAGCTACACAAGCAACGCGGAAAGAGTCGACCGGAGCGAAATACCTGCCTAATATCTTGAATCAACAACCCTTAAAGCAGAAGAGCCAAAATGTACATGCATATCCAGCCGCGTTCTCCATCTTAATTGAAAGCAGGAGACAAGTCACGCAGACTTCGACTTTTTTTTCAACATCATTTTCTTCTGGGTCTTCTTATTCGTTTTCTTCTGGATCTTCTTCTTCGTCTTCTTCTGTGTCTTCTTCTTCGTCTTCTTCTGTGTCTTCTTCTTCGTCTTCTTCTTTCTGTTCTTCGTCTTCTTCTTCTTTTGTGTCTTCTTCGTCTTCTGTGTCTTCTTCTTCGTCTTCTTTTGTGTCTTTTTCTTCGTCTTCTTCTGTGTCTTCTTCTTCGTCTTCTTCCTCCTCTTCGCTCTCCTCTGTCTCCTCCTTCCCCCTTTTCTACTCCTGTTACTACTTCACTCACTCCCTCTTTCCTTTATTTACTTCTTCTCCTACCCTCCAACTCAACCCCTCCTCCACGCCTTCCCCCTTCCCCTTCCCCTTCCCCTTCTCCTTCAGAAGATGACGAAAAAGTGGGAGAAAAAGAAGAAGAAGAAGACGAAAAAGAAGAAGAAAAAGAAGAAGAGAATGAGGAAGAAGAGGAAGAAGAAAAAGAAAAAGAAGAAAAAAAGAAAGAAAGAACAACTAAACAACAACTAAACAACAACAAAAGAAAGAAAAGAAAACGAAAAAAAAAGAAAAAAAAAGAAAAAATGACACCAAAGCAAAGAAAAGAAACGAAAGGAAAAGAAAAGAGAAAAGAAGGGGCTCTTTCCCCCTTCCTTACGCAACGTGGCCGTCCGCGTATCGCCTCCACGACGTAAATCTTGGTTAACTGCGACCCAGTTTTCAACGCCGGTCGGGCGAGAGTGATCAATAGCTATGATGCAACGTCTATTATCAGCTGAACCCTGTCACCCTTTCCTCTTCCCCTTTCTCAGTTTCCTTCTTCCTTTCTCCCTTTCTCTTTCTGCGTTTCTCTTTCTTATTTTCCTTCTTTCTTTCTCCTTCTACGTTTCTTTTTCTCTTTCTCATTTTCCTTCTCCTTTCTCCCTTTCTCCTATGTTTCTCTTTCTCATTTTCCTTTTCCCTTTCTCTTTCTATTTTCCTTCTCCCTTTCTCTTACTTTCTCTTTTTCTTTTTCCTTCTCCCTTTCCCTTTCTGTGTTTCTCTTTCTTCTTTTCCTTCTCTCTTTCTCTCTTTCCTTCTCCCTTTCTCTTTCTCCTTTTCCTTCTCCCTTTCTCCTTCCCCTTTACCATTTCTCTATATCTCTCTTTCTTCTCCTTCTCCCTTTTCCGTCCTACCACTCCTTCTCTCTCCCTTCCTTACCCTCCCTCTCCCTTTGTTCTCGCTCTACCTCTCCCTTTCCCTGTTCTTTCCTCCTC
>BOPN01002909.1:52500-60000 GCA_017312705.2 Penaeus japonicus | reverse complement strand
CTCTCTTTCTCTCTCTCCTATCTCCATCTCCCTTTCCCTTTCCCTCTCTCCTATTTCCCTCTCCCTCATTCCCCATCTCATTCTCGCTCTCCCTTTCCTTTCCCTCTCTCCCTATCTCCTTCTCCATCTCATTCTCGCTCTCCCTCTCCCTTCCCCTCTCTCCTATCTCCCTCTCCATCTCATTCTCATTCTCGCTCTCCCTCTCCTCCCTCTCTCCTATCTCCCTCTCCATCTCATTCTCATTCTCGCTCTCCCTCTCCTCCCTCTCTCCTATCTCCCTCTCCATCTCATTCTCGCTCTCTCTTACTCCTATCTCCCTCTCCATCTCCCTAACGCCACCCCCTTTAGACGCCCCCCCACTTCGCCCCGAAGATGCACCTCATGACTTTCTATGCCTTCTAATTCCTTATTCCTCATGCCCAGTCACACGTCGCCCTTGGTCAAGTGGAGGTAAGTAATGGATATTTTATCATTATCACGTCTCTCTTTCTCTTACTGTCACTCTCGTTCTCACGCTCTCGTTCTCACTCTCGCTCTCGCTTTCTTTCACTCTGTCTTTTACTCTCTTGCTATCTCTCTCTTTCTCTTCTCCTTTTCTTCCTCTTCTCCTTTTTCTTCCTCTCCTCCTTTTCTTCCTCTTCTCCTTTTCTTCCTCTTCCTCTTCTCCTTCTTCTTCCTCTATTTCTATTTTTTTTTTTTCCTTTTCTTCTTCTTTCCTTCCTCCTCCTTTTATCTCACTCTTTCTTCTCCGTCTTCCTTCTTCTTCTCCTTCTCCTTCTTAATTATCATACTTCTTCTTCTTCGTCTTCTTCTTCTTCTTCCTCTTCCTCTTCTTTCTCTTCTTCTTCTTCTTCTTCCACTTCTTCTTCTCCTCCTCCTTCCTCTCAGTCTCCTCCTTCCACACAATTAATTCCCCCTTTTTTCATGTCGCCTCTTTCCCCTCGCCTCCTTGTCTTGTCTTGGGTCTATTTATCTCTTTCTTTATTCTTTCTTTTGTCTCCGAGTGATAGTATAATTCACCATCTTCCATTCTTATCTTTAACTGCGGTTTTCTTTTCTCTTTTATTTTCAGCTCTTACGTGCTTTCTTTCAGGTTTCATGATTTTTCTTTTTTTTCTCTCTTTCTTTTTCTTCTTCTTTCTATTTTCTTTCTATCTTTCTTCATTTCGTGTCTAAAGTCTTCTCTCTTTCTATTTTTTTTCACTTTCTCTCTATTCCCCTCTTCTATCTTTCTCTTCTTTTCTATCTTCTGTTTTTCTCTCGATTTCCTACTTTTCCTTTTCACACACGCTATTACACATTCTTTCTACATTCTCTCTTACCTCTTCCATCTCTATATTCTTTCTCCATCTCCTCCCTTCTTTCTTCTTCCTCTCCTTTCTTCCCCCCTCTATTTACCTTCCTCTCTTCGCCTCATCCCCCTCGTACTTAAATCATCAACTGATTCCTCTACCCACTTTCACTTCCTCTCTTTCATCTCCTCCCTTTGTATATTGCTTCAATTGTCCTTTTTCTCTTTCTCCTCGTTCTTATCTGCTCTCTCTCATTCCCCTCTGTCTCCCCTCACATCCTAAATCCGAGGGAAGTAATTAAGGCATGTGATTTTCATGTATCTCTTGTGTCTGTTCTTCATTGTCTTCTTCTTTGTCTTCTTCTTTCTCTGTTTTCGTTTTCTAACTCTGTTCTGCTTTGGCCTTTCTCTCTTCATTTTATATACTTCTCTATTATATCTTTCTCTGTCTCTGTCTCTTTTTCTCTATACATCTTTAGTTCTTCCTCTTTCTCTGTCCTTCACTTTCTCTTTTTCTCTCTCTTCCTCTTCCTCTTCCTCTTCCTCTTCCTCTTCCTCTTCCTCTCCCCCTCCCTCTCATTCTCCCCCTCCCCCTCCCCCTCCCTCTCCCTCTTCCTCTCCCTCTCCCTCTCCCTCTCCCCCTCACCCTCCCTCTCACTTAAACTCTCCCTCTCCCTCTCCCTCTCCCTCTCCCTCTCCTCCCCCCTCCCCCTCTAATGATATGTATATATAGAGAATCTAAATAAATAAACGAACATCAGCGCCATTTAGAAATGATAACAACCAGTAAAATAAAGAACTCCCTAAATAAATATTGAATAATCCCAAATAAATGAAGAATGCGTGTTTGAATGATCAAATTAAGGGAACTAGGAGTTGTCACAAAGGGATTGACGGTTGGGAGTGGACATTATACGAACGCTCCCTAATGGAGAAAAAATACCCGGATTTATGGCGGCTTTGTTTACATTCCGTTTTCTATGACGATGGCGACGTATCTGTGTGATTTTGGTTAATTATCCTATAGAAAATATGTGGGTCTGATTTGAGTATGATTACTTTTCTAGGGGGGAAATAGGGGTTTTGATATTAAATTTGAAATTAATCGTGTTTAATAGTTAATCTATAGGTATTTTACTATTATCCATAATGAATTCCGTACTGAGAGTTGTCCGGTATTTTCATTAATAAATAATAAACTGACATACATAAATAAGAGGCAACAGGCTAATGTTACAAAAACGAAAATATAAAAACGAAAAAAAAGCTGGACCCAAAATTTCTTCCGAGAATCAAAAAATGGCTTTGACGTTACGGGTTTCCCAATGGCCCAAATAAATGAACACAGGAGAAAATGTATAAAGGAGAAAAAAAAAGATAGAAAACGAAAAAAAAATGGCGCGTAAATAAAAGCCACCAAAAACAGACAAAAAAATGTCTACCCACAATGCATCTGTGTCAAACAAAAACATTACACGTTCTGACTTATTTTTTTTGTATATGTTTATTTTTTAACACTTTTCTTTTCCCACGCACATGCTATTTATGTTTAGAGGAGAAAAGGAGACGAGATTAAGCATATTTTATATCTCACAGTGATAAGAAATTTAATTAAATCGTTGAATGAAATTGTTGACAAAGCAGCCAGGAATTTTTGCAATATAAGCGAATTCGATGAAAGAGATAAAAAATAAAAGGATAGAGAGATGATTAATAATAATAATAATAATAATAATAATAATAATAATAATAATAATGATAATGATAATAATAATAATCATCAGACGCGAAGAGAGAAAATGGAAAAATAATAATAAGAAAAGAATAGTTACGTTGACATTCACATGTGCGTTTCTCCGTGGCTGCACATGTAATAACGTGCGTGGACATACGAGCGGATGTGGGTATTATCCCACTTGCATTATCCCGTTACTGACATTAACCCTCCTCCCCATTCCCCTCCCCACGACCTCCCCAGCACCAGTTCCTAGGCCCCCATCCTCCCACGCAACTTCCATCGCCCCTCCCCCCTTCTCCTCCCCCATCTTCCCCCTGTACCCGATCTCCCCTTCCCCCTTCCACCTCACCCCCCCTTCTCATCACGCATAGTCGCCTCTTTCCATGTCTTTCCTTCCTTTCCCTTTTCTCTTCTTTCCTCCTTCTCTCTTTCTTATTCTCTCTTTCTCCTTTTCGTATTTGTCTTCTCTCTCTCCTCTCCTTCCCCACTCCTCTTTCACTCTTTTTCCTCTTCTCTCTTTCTCCATTTTGTCTTCGCCTTTCATTCTTTCTCTTTATTTTTTTCTTCTTTGACTCTTTTTTTACTTTATTCTTCTTTCATGACCATTGTCAACATTATCCTATCAGCTCTTTCTTCCTTCCTCCTTTTGTTTTCTATTTCTCTCTCACTCACTCACTCACTCACTCACTCAATTTCTCACTCTGTCACTCTCTTTCTCTCTCTCTCTCCTCTCCTCTCCTCTCCTCTCCTCTCCTCTCCTCTCCTCTCCTCTCCTCTCCTCTCCTCTCCTCTCCTCTCCTCTCCTCTCCTCTCCTCTCCTCTCCTCTCCTCTCCTCTACCTCTCCCTCCCCCTGTCATCTTCTCTTTCTTCCTCCCCATGTCATCCTCTCCCTCTCCCTCTCCCTCTCCCTCCCCCTGTCATCCTCTCCCTCTCCCACCTCCTGTCATCCTCTCCCTCTCCCCTCTCTCACCTCCTGCCATCCTCTCCCTCTCCCTCTCCCACCTCCTGTCATCATCTCCCTCTCCCTCTCCCTTTCCCACCTCCTGTCATCCTCTCCTTCTCCCTCTCCCTCTCCCTCTCCCACCTCCTGTCATCATCTCCCTCTCCCTCTCCCTCTCCCACTCCCTCCTCCTGTCATCCTCTCCTTATCCTTCTCCCTCTCCCTCTCTCTCTCTCTCCCCCTCTCTCTCTTCTTCTTCTCCCTCTCCCTCTCCCTCTTCTCCTCCCTCTCCCCCTTCGTCTCCCACTCCATCCCCCTAGCCTCCTCTCCCTCTCCTTCTATCTCTCCCTCTCCCTCTCCCTCTCCCTCCCCCTTACCCTCTCCCTCCCCCTTACCCTCTTCCTCCCCCTTACTCTCCCCCTCTCCCTCTCTCTCACCTTTTTTTTCCTTTCTTTTTTTATCTTTTTTGATAGAATTGATTTCGAGGTCAATAACCATCTCTCTGAGCCTGTCCATACGTCATTCAATTCTCCTTTTGTGGGAAGGGGAAAGGGGGGGAGAATGCATATAAAGAGGGGAAAGAGGGGAGGTAGGCGGAGTAAGAAAAAAAACCGGGAAGGGGAGGGGAAGGAGAAAGGGAGGCGGGATAAAAATGGAAGGGGGAGAGTGGTTTTCAACGGAGTGAAGGAAATAAGAGAGAGGGAGAAAGAGAGAAAATAGAAAGGTAACGAAGGAAAGGGTGTGTGTGTGTGTGTGTGTGTGTGTGTGTGTGTGTGTGTGTGTGTGTGTGTGTGTGTGTGTGTGTGTGTGTGTGTGTGTGAGAGAGAGAGAGAGAGAGAGAAACAGACTAAAATAGAGAATAGGAGGATGGAAGATGGAGAGAGAAAAAATGGTGCAAAAGGCGAAATAAGTTAAAAGAAAAAGGATAATCAGACGAAAAAAATAAAAATATATATAATAAAGTGGCACAGAAAAGAAAAAAGAGGAAAAGGGCGAAACGACCTGAACCGCCGTCACCCCCTCACCCACCGTGACGGCGTGACGACTCGAGCCGCAGGTGACACGTCCGTCACAGAGGCACCTGCGCGTAACTACTTAATTGCTTTTAATGTAGTACAAGTCTTTGATATAGTCATTATTCCCTTCGATTTTAGAAAATAAGTCTTTTTGAAATGTCAAAATCTTTTCTTTTTTTCTTTTTTTTTTAATAATACTATCTTTTTTTTTTAATGAGCCTATTTGAACATTTAAAAAATGTGGGTCAAATTTCCATCTTTTCATTTATAGAAGGTCTGAATAAAGTATATAAATCAAAATCCACGGCCATTTACACCAAAGTTCTATAAAAAAAAAAAAAGTCATTTTATTTTAGATTCGCGATCTTAATGTCAATAACTTTCCCGTCACCCATTATGCTCTCGCTCTTAGGTCCTTGGTAACGGCGTTCAAAGTTTAATTTATCACGATATCAACATTGCATCCTCAGACCTTCTATGTTTTTCTTGAATTTGATCAAGGTAAGCCACCCAGAGATGACTTAAGGCAATTACATCACAGAAGCTTGATTAAGACCGTCTATTCCTTTAATGGATTCTTATCTCTTTCCTCCTTCGTTTCATCTTTTTTTTTACTCTCTATTCCCCCTTCTCCTTCTTCGTTCCGTTTTCATTTTTTCTCTTTAAACCCCTCTCATCTCCCTTCCATATTCTTTTTCCCTCTTATTCTCTTTCTCCTCCTCCAGCTTCCCATCTTCTCATTATCTCAATTTCCCTTTTCGATTCCTCTTTTTTTCCATCTTCTCCATCTCTCTCATCCTCTTTCTCCTTATCCTTCCTCCCATCTTATTCCCTCCATATCCCTTGTCTATTCATCTTTTTTTCTACCTTCTCTTTCTCTCTAATCTTACCTCCCTCTCTTCTTTCTCTCTAATCTTACCTCTCTCTCTTCTTTCCCTCTCTCTCTAATCTTACCTCTCTCTCTTCTTTCCCTCTCTCTCTAATCTTACCTCTCTCTCTTCTTTTTCTCTAATCTTACCTCTCTCTCTTCTTTCCCTCTCTCTCTAATCTTACCTCTCTCTCTTCTTTCCCTCTCTCTCTAATCTTACTTCTCTCTCTTCTTTCCCTCTCTCTCTTCTAATCTTACTTCTCTCTCTTCTTTTTCTCTCTCTCTAATCTTTGTCGAAGGTACCTGAAAACCACACTCTCCTTACTAAGGGCCGTAACAGAATACTTCCGAAGTTCCGTTATTAGACCCAAAGAAGGTGTTCTCACCATTGGACACCTTCTTTGTGTCCAATAACGGGGTCACACTAACATAATTCCTCGCCACAGAGAACTTGCTCTGTTGAGGCCAGTGCTTGTTTCTCTGTGGGTGTCCGCTACGGTGTCCCCGGTGTCCCAAGGCAGAATCTGATTGGGCGAATTTGAGTCACCACAAAGACTCATGGAGACAGCGTTATTTTATCAGTTGAAGTCTCTGATAATAACTTCGTAAATTTATATCCAGTGACAAACAATAAAGATTAAAAAGAGAAAAGAAAATAACAGGCCTATTCCATTTTATTTTAGGCATAAGCAATGGGGAAATCATTCATCCTGTCTAATGACAAGTAAAAGTAGACATCGTGGTATCTATCGATGTATCTATTTATTTATCTATGTACTCTTTTAAATAAAAGTAGACGGAAGTGCTTCGTAGTGTGAAACTGAAGTGTGTGTGTGTGTGTGTGTGTGTGTGTGTGTGTGTGTGTGTGTGTGTGTGTGTGTGTGTGTGTGTGTGTGTGTGTGTGTGTGCGTGTGCGTGTGCGTGTGCGTGTGCGTGTGCGTGTGCGTGTGCGTGTGCGTGTGCGTGTGCGTGTGCGTGTGCGTGTGCGTGTGCATGTGTGCGTGCATGCGTACTTCAGTAAGACCAACGAAAGAGACCACTCTCTTCGAGGGGAAAAATCAGGAAAAGGGAATTATACGAAATATCGAACATCACGCGCCATAATAATATATCTGAAAGTTACGCGTTATAATTATATTCTCCCCTAACCATTCTTCTTGTTATGGATATTCTTGTATTCTGATCAAGGTGGGATGTATGACACGACAAAGAACATTTGTGTGTGTGTGTGTGTGTGTGTGTGTGTGTGTGTGTGTGTGTGTGTGTGTGTGTGTGTGTGTGTGTGTGTGTGTGTGTGTAGAATAAAATTTGCACAAAAAATCATACAATGTTGACAAATAAATACGTTATTCAAATGAGTAATGAAATAATACATAGTTATATAAACACAATATGAAGATAAGGTGGCAATAAATAAGTGACATAAACATAAATGAAAAAAATAATAATACATTTGTCATACTAATAAACATTCAGATAAACAGAAAAATAATTGAATCGGAGAATCTAATTAGTAATAGAATTAATAATAACAATAATTATTAATTATTAATTATGTAATAATTCACGATACCGATTATCATCATTATCATTATTTTCTTAACCATCATCATCATCCCTATTCCCTTTCCTATAATAACAACAAT
>BOPN01002909.1:40000-42500 GCA_017312705.2 Penaeus japonicus | reverse complement strand
GTTGAAACCTCTTGCAAAACCTCCACGACAGCTTCTTTGATCTCATCATCGTAGTCAGCAGACAAGAGACCCCGGAGATTTTCCTTCCTGTGCGATCCGGGGAATAAGGAGGATGCGATAATTGTGACTTTTTTTTTCTTTCTTTTTTTTTCCTTTTTTTTTTTTTTTTTTTTTTTTTTGCTGGTGGTCACTGCTCTTGAGAGCTGGTGCTTTGTCTTGAAGCTGAGTGTAGACCTTTCGTTATTTTCCTTCATCTCTCCTAGGTAATGCCAGCCAGGAAAAAAAAAAAAAAAAAAAAAAAAAAAAAAAGAGGCATAATAATCCCCATTGATAGGTGTGTCCCTAAGAAAGTCCTCCAACAGGAGCGTGTCCCTGCAGGAGAAAGTCCTTCGACAGGAATCCAGCGGCAACCCAGAAGACAGTCACCATGACCTTGCCAACTGATTTCGCGACCTTCCCGCACCAGTGTTGCCAAGCCGGAATGCATCTGCTGGCGGAAGCGGAAGACCCAAGTTTTATATCGGGTAGGAAGTCCCGCTCAAGGAAGTCGCTCCAGGAAATCCTCACAGCTGGCGTTGAAGAGGCTCAAGATTTCACAAGACATCTCCTTGGAAACTCACACACACTCTCCTTGGGATCGGCACACGGGAGACCCACCTAGCTAACGCCTTGGACATGTCGAGGCAGTCACGGAGGTAGGTGTCAAGGGACCATGTATATAAATTAATTTCAAGAGCTATGCATCTGGCAAAGACTAACCTCCATTGCAATTTTCTCCACCGTGACCCGGCCGATACGGAGCCCATCTTCATTGCAGTTGCAAGAGCTTTGGCACCCAATGTTGCGACCAATGCCTCATTAACAACCTTTGGCACCTTCTTCGGCAGTGCCGTAAACCACTAAACAGACAGATCATCGCTCAATTGCGTTCATTGCTGAGCTTCGTATTCGGTCAACGGCCGAGGGAAGGCCGGTGCGAGGGAAAGAAACTCGTTCAAAAGGAAATGTGTAAATAATCTGCTGACGTCACGACAATTTGCTCATTTTTCTTCGATTTCATAGTCGGGCAATGAACTATTTCAACACCCCACGCACAACTAGTACTACTGCTGCAACAACAATAACTACTACTGCTGACAATAATGATAATACTAAAGGTGAAAATCATAATAACATACCAATAATAACGTAACAGAATGATAATGACAATAATAACAACGTAAATAATAACAAAAAATGATAATAATGATAATGACAACCACAATAACAATAACGACAGTAATAATTATAACAAAAATAATAATAACAATAACAATAACAACAATACTGATAATACTAGTAGTAACAATCTTCATTGAAACTGCAAAAGAAGCAAACAAAAAAACAGCGACAATAACAAACATGACATCTTCTTTGATCGGATATCAACGTGGTGTTGCAATATATCTTATTAAACAAATTGCATTCTTACCTATTTACAACCCTGAAACCTTGAGTCGCGGATTGGTAACACTTTTTTTTTTTGGGGGGAGGGACCTTGTCACGTGATCTTACATTGGACTACGTTGATGGATTGGGTATTTATGTCGGAATTAGCTGGGGGGTTTTGCTCGCTCTCGCTCGCTCGCTCTCTCTCTCTCTCTCTCTCTCTCTCTCTCTCTCTCTCTCTCTCTCTCTCTCTCTCTCTCTCTCTCTCTCTCTCTCTCTCTCTCTCTCTCTCTCTCTCTCTCTCTCTCTCTCTCTCTCCCCCTCTCTCTCTCTCTCCCCTCTCTCTCTCCCCCCCTCTCTCTCTCTCTCTCTCTCTCTCTCTCTCTCTCTCTCTCTCTCTCTCTCTCTCTCTCTCTCTCTCCCTCTCCCTCTCCCTCTCCCTCTCCCTCTCCCTCTCCCTCTCCCTCTCTCCCTCTCGCCGCTTCCCTCCCTCTCTCCGCTTCCCTCCCTCTCTCCCTCTCTCCGCTTCCCTCCCTCTCTCCCCTTCCCTCCCTCTCTCCCTCTCTCCCCTTCTCTCCCTCTCTTCCCCTCCCTCCCTCCTTCCCTCCTCCCCTCCTCTCCCTCCCTCCCCTCCCTCCCTCCCTCCCTCCTTCCCCTCTCTCCCTCTCTCCCTCTCGCCGCTTCCTCCTCTGCTTCCTCCCTCTCTCCCTCTCTCTCCCTCTCTCCCTCTCTCTCCCTCCCTCCCTCTCTCCCTCTCTCCCCTTCTCTCCCTCTCTTCCCTTCCCTCCCTCCCTCTCTCCCTCCTTCCCTCTCTCCCTCCCTCCCTCCTTCCCTCTCTCCCTCCTTCCCTCTCTCCCCCCTCCCTCCTTCCCTCTCTCCCTCCCTCCTTCCTTCCCTCTCTCCCTCCCTCCTTCCCTCTCTCTCTCCCTCCCTCCCTCCCTTCCTCCCTCCTTCTCTCTCTCTCTCTCTCTCCCTCTCTCTCTCTCTCTCTCTCTCTCTCTCTCTCTCTCTCTCTCTCTCTCTCTCTCTCTCTCTCTCTCTCTCTCTCTCTCTCTCTCTCTCTCTCTCTCTC
>BOPN01002909.1:27500-35000 GCA_017312705.2 Penaeus japonicus | reverse complement strand
CTCTCTCTCTCTTTCTTCCTCTCCTCTCTCCTCTCTCTTTCTTCCTCTCCTTTCTCCTCTCCCCTCCCTTCTCTCCTTCTTCCTCTCCTCTCTCCTCTCTCTTTCTTCCCCTCCTCTCTCCTCTCTATTTCTTCCTCTCCTCTCTCTTCTCTCTTTCTTCCTCTCCCCTCCCCTCTCTCTTTCTTCCTCTCTCCCTCTCCCTCTCCCTCCCTCCTTCCCTCCCTCTCCCTCTCCCTCTCCCTCTCCCTCTCCCTCTCCCTCTCCCTCTCCCTCTCCCTCTCCCTCTCCCTCTCCCTCTCTCTCCTCTCTTTCTTCCTCTCTTTCTTCTTCTCCGCTCCCCTCTCTCTTTCTTCCTCTCCTTTCTCCTCTCCCCTCCCTTCTCTCCTTCTTCCTCTCCTCTCTCCTCTCTCCTTCTTCCCCTCCTCTCTCCTCTCTCTTTCTTCCTCTCCTCTCTCCTCTCTCTTTCTTCCTCTCCCCTCCCCTCTCTCTTTCTTCCTCTCCTCTCTCCTCTCTCTCCCTCCCTCCCTCCCTCCCCCCCCCCCCCCCCTCCCTCCCTCCCTCCCTCCCTCCCTCTCCCTCTCCCTCTCCCTCTCCCTCTCCCTCTCCCTCTCCCTCTCCCTCTCCCTCTCTCTCCTCTCTTTCTTCCTCTCTTTCTTCTTCTCCGCTCCCCTCTCTCTTTCTTCCTCTCCTCTCTCCTCTCTCTTTCCTCCTCTCCTCTCTCCTCTCTCTTTCCTCCTCGGCTAATTTGGAGTAATCCTCTCACTTCATAGTTGCTGTCATAACTTCTCCCCTTTGACGCTCATCGTCCACTGGAATTAATATCATGCGCCCGTAATAATGGTGAGAGTGTTTGATAATAAAGGTGCTACAAAGACGAGCCTGAAAGCACATCATCTCAGCACACTGACGCTACACTCACTCTCTCTCTCTCTCTCTCACTCTCGTTCTCGTTCTCTCTCTCTTTCTCTCACTCACTCACTCACTCTCTCTCTCTCTCTCTCTCACTCACTCACTCACTCACTCACTCACTCACTCACTCTCTCTTTCTCTCTCTCTCTCTTTCTCTCTCTCTCTCTCACTCTCACTCTCACTGTCACTCTCACTCTCATTCTCTCTCTCTTACTCTCTCTCTCTCGTTTTCTCTTTTTTCTTTCTTTCTCTCCTTTCCTTATCATTGTTAGTTCTCTTCTTCATGGTCAGTTTTCTATTCTTCCATCTCCTCTCTCTCTCTCTCTCTCTCTCTCTCTCTCTCTCTCTCTCTCTCTCTCTCTCTCCTCTCTCTCTCTCCTCCTCCTCTTCCTCCCTCCCTTCCTCCTCCCTCCTCCCTCCTCCCTCCCTCCCTCCTCCCTCCCCTCCTTCCCTCCTCCCTCCCTCCTCCCTCCCTCCCTTCCTCCCTCCTCCCTCCCTCCCTTCCTTTCTCCCTTTCCTTCTCCCTCTCCCCTCCCTCCCTTCTCTACTCCCCACACGCATATTAAGAGTCGTAATTTACAAGTTATTACCGAATGTGCGAATAACAGGTATTTGAGCTAAAAGAACGACTCCTGTCTGCATGTTGTGAATACGCGAACGTTCCGGATTCGACCTTCAGAGTGAAAAAAAAAAGAAAAGAAACGTGTCAGAAATTGCAAGGTGATGTTGCATACGATCGGTTGGATATTGAATGGCAGTACATCGACTGCAGGGATCAAGAAGGAATATTGATTTTGATTGTCTTGGCTGCTTCTGAGTTTATGACAATGTCGACCGCTGAGTGTGCGGATTGTGGCTAAGATAACTTTAAGGAGAAAGAGTGGAGGCAGGGAGGGAGGGAGGGAGGCAAGGAGAGAGGCAGGGAGGGAGGGAGGGAGGGAGGGAGGGAGGGAGAGAGGCAGGGAGGGAGGGAGGGAGGGAGGGAGGCAAGGAGAGAGGGAGGGGAAGGGGGTGGGAGGGATTATGGATGGGTTGGAAGAAGATAAGGAAGAAAGAAAGAAAACGAGAGAGAGGGAGGGAGGGAGGGAGGGAGAGAGAGATAGGGAGAGAGAGAGAGAGAGAGAGAGAGAGAGAGAGAGAGAGAGAGAGAGAGAGAGAGAGAGAGAGAGAGAGAGAGAGAGAGAGAGAAAGACAGACAGACAGACAAAAACCTAGAACCCTAACCACAGAGACGTAACCTGGTCCAACCCTAACCAGAGTGAGGAAGCAAGAAAAAAAAGAATGTCAGAAGGTTTACAGTCTGTTTTAAAGGCGGAAGTCTAAGCCGAAGTCGTGGCATTCGGACGGGTCTGCTATCAACGTGATGACGCAATTTCTGAAATTTGCATAACAAGATAGTGACACGGAAATGTAATGGCTACACCTGGTTGGGCGTTGATTTGGTTTTATATACTGTGTGTGTGTGTGTGTGTGTGTGTGTGTGTGTGTGTGTGTGTGTGTGTGTGTGTGTGTGTGTGTGTGTGTGTGTGTGTGTGTGTGTGTGTGTATATATATATATCTACATATACTGTGTATATATATATATATATATATATATATATATATATATATATATATATATATATATATATATAAATATATATATATATATATATATATATATATATATATATATATATATATATATATATATGTATATATGTATATACATGTATGTATACACGGATATATAAAAGCATACACAACTACCTACCTACGCACACACTTACACATATACACATGCATAAATACCACAAAATATACACGTCATTAAAAAGATAAAATTGAAGTATAAGTACACCGTATAATCTGATATCACACTTACAAAAACACAAATAAAAACATGCAACGCACCCAATTACTCATTCTTAAAATTGCTACTGCAAATATAGACTGCAAAAGAATTACAGGTTAAAAAGCAGATAGAGTTATCAGTAGAAAAAAGTGTATCCACTAAATCAAAGAAAAATTCTAGAAACTCAATGAGCTCATAATATCTCTCTCTCTCTCTCTCTCTCTCTCTCTCTCTCTCTCTCTCTCTCTCTCTCTCTCTCTCTCTCTCTCTCTCTCTCACTCTCTCACTCTCTCACTCTCTCACTCTCTCACTCTCTCACTCACTCACTCACTCACTCACTCACACTCACACTCACACTCACTCTCACTCTCACTCTCACTCTCATTCACATTCACACTCACACTCACACTCACACTCACACTCACACTCACACACACTCACACACACACACACACACACACACACACACACCTCTCTCCCAGTCTCCTCTCCTACCCATTTATCTTGTCTCTCCCATCTCCTCTCTTTATTCCATCTCTTCCACCTCCTCTTCTATCCCAACCCCAATCAAGAGAGGGAGAGTGATGGGTCGATTGCTATCATTGCAAAAAATTATTTCCATTGCATCGATTAGTTAATGGTGCTCCTGTTGTTGCATTTATTTTTTTTTTAACTGATGCTTGTTTACGTATGTTGAAGATCAGTCAGCATTAGTAAACAAATACAAAAGGACAAAAACATTATGCAACGATAGCAATAATAACAACAGTAAAACAATACAGAAAAACGAAATACAGTAAAATAAAAATAATAATAATAAATAAAAAAACATTTAAACACACAAGCAAATACACACATACACACAAGCAAACACATATACCCATATTAACACACAAGCAAACACACACACACTCACACACGTATACACACAGGTAGACACACAGATATACACACAAGAAAACATACACTCATACACAGAAGCAAACACACATACCCATATAAACACACAAGCAAACCCATATAAACACACAAGCAAACACTCAAACATATACACACAAGCTAACACACACACATACACACAAGCAAACACACACACATACACACACACAGAGGAGGGAGAGGGGGGAAAGGGGAGATGGGAGGGAGGGAGAGGGGGGGAAGGGGAGATGGGAGGGAGAGGAAGGGGAGAAGGGGAGGTAGAAGGGAGATAGAGGGGGAGAAGGGGAGATGGGATGGAGAGGAAGGGGAGAAGGGGAGATGGGAGGAAGAGGAAGGCGAAGGGGAGAAGGTGAGATAGGAGGGAGAAAGGGGAGGGGGAGGTAGGAGAGTTAGACGGGAGGTAGGAGGGGGAGAAAGGGGAGAACGGGAGAAAGGGGGAGAGGAATAGGAGAGGGGGAGAAGGGGAGAGGGGGGAGGTAGGAGGGGGAGAAGGGGAGACGGGAGAGATAGGAAGAGGAGGTATGAGGGAGAGAGAAAGAGGGAGAAATAGGGGGAAAAGGGGAGATAGGAGGGAGAGGAAAGGGAGAAGGGGAGAGGGGAGGTAGGAGGGGGAGATGGGAGGGAGAGAGAGAGAGGAAGAAATAGGGGGAGAAGGGGAGATAGGAGGGAGAGGAAAGGGAGAAGGGGAGAGGGGAAGGTAGGAGGGGGAGGGAAGAGGGAGAAATAGGGGGAGAAGGGGAGATAGGAGGGAGAGAGTGATAGAGAATGATGAGAGGAATCGGGGGGGAGAGAAATGGAGAAGGGGGGGATGGAGAGAAGGGGAGACTGAGAGAATGAGAAAGGGGGAGAGGCAGAGGGAGGAAAAAACAGGGAGAAGGGGGGGAGGGAGAAGAAGAGAGAAAGAGATAGAGGAAGGGGGGGGGGGAGGAAGACAGACAGGAGAGAGGAAAGGAGGAAATTAGAGTGTGAGAAGATAGGAAGGGAGAGGGAGAAAGAGGGAGATGAGAGAGAGAAGTAGAAAAAAATAGAGAAGAGACGGGGAGATGGAGATATGGAAGAAAGGGGAAAACAGAGGGGGTGATCAGAGGAGGTTGGGGGTGAGGAGAAGCAGGAGGGAAGGGAGGTGGGGGGGGGGGCGGATGGGGAGTTGCATCCAGAGCAATTTCGACTGGGATTCCTCCTTTTTTTTAAGTTCTATCGATTCTATGCGTGTGCCGCGTGTGTATTGTGTCTGTGTCGTGTGTGGGTGAGAGAGAGAGAGAGAGAGAGAGAGAGAGAGAGAGAGAGAGAGAGAGAGAGAGAGAGAGAGAGAGAGAGAGAGAGAGAGAGAGAGAGAGAGAGAGAGACAGACAGACAGACAGAGAAAGAGAGACAGAAACAGACATAGAGACAAAGACAGAGACAGATAGACAGACAGACAGACAGACAAACCAAAACCCAGACAGACACACAGACTGAGAGACAGAACGAGAGAAAGCGTACGCCGTGCTTTAGTGTGCGTGTCCCCATATGTGTGGTCTTGAAGAGCAAACCCTCCACTGGTCTCACAAACGTGGAAACGCTCCCAACCCCTAGCTATCGTTGTGCCAAGGAGACATACCCTTTAAGGTTGATATTTAATCAGAAGGAGCACAGAAACGTAACCCTTACAGACCCCACAGCCGTTGTCTCGTGAAGAATTCATGCAAGAGTGGAAAGGGTGTCTGGTTCAGGGTGCAGCATGTGAAGGGGTGCCGGCTAGACTCCGGGAAATGCAACTTGGTATCTATCGAATGAATATGAATTGTCAACACGGCTTTAATGGTATCGATTGTGTACTGTTTCGTATTAAAAAGGGTTTTTAAAAATATTGATTTTGGACTGTTTCATATCAAGAGGGGTTTTGAGTTATCGATTATGTATTGTTTCATGTCAAAGGGGTTTTAAATTGTCGATTACGGACTGTCCATACTCATGGGGTTTCGGATATAGCAAAGTATCAATGTTTCACTTCATTCTAAAGAGTTGTAGTAAATGCATCATGCATTTTGATTAACGAGTTTTCAAGAAAAGATGAACAGTTCCTTTCACGTAGAAGCAAAAAAAATGCATAAAACTCTAAGGGCCTCAAACACAGTATCCCCAAGAGCTATGATCATAAAGACGAAAGATACGATAGAATATTAAAACAAAACAAAAACGAAAGATAAATGAGACAAAGAAAACGAATGACAACAGAAAACGGTGAATGGAGCGCCATCTGTTAGTTGGATATTAAGACTAAGAGGATAAACGTTGTTTCGTTCCCTGTTTAAAAAAAAAAAAGAGAGAGAGAGAGAGAGAGAGAAATTGATAAGAAAAAAGTTGAAACATGTTGCCGTAAAAGATACATAATTCCTGTTAATAAAACGTTTCCTATCGTAGTCTGAAACCATTAAATTTAAAAACGCAAAGAAAACGGAGAAACGGTTGAGCCAAAAGCCATTACGGTAAGAATAGCATATTAAAATAACATGCATTGGGGAAAATATCATTCTGACTAACACAAAAAAAAAAAACATAACTGGAAACAGAGCTCATTGAAATATAAAAGTCCTTTTGTAATTAGAGATGTAATCACAGAGAGAGCGAAACAAATTGACCAAAATTTCATAAAATGAGTTCTGAATTACCATGCCTATCATCACCTTTTTTTTCTCGTAAAATATATATGTTAATCATGCAGAAAATAATGAGGTCATTTGTAACTTGATCATCCTTTTGCCTCGCTTTCATATTTCTTCGTTCGTACTTTTTTTTCTCTCTCTTTAATCATGGATCATCGATTTATCTGCCTTCCTATTCCACATGTCTTTCGCTGACCTCTGACCCCTGACCTCTGACCCTTGCCAACGGAATGCCTTTAAAAATACAACAAGACATTACATTCTGTACTTTAACACCCACTTCGTCACGCAAGAACGAAAGACACCGAACAATTTCCAGACGAGGGCAAGCAAGCAAGCAAAAAAGACAAAAAAAAAACACACGAGACAAAAGAAAACAAATAAGAAACGAGGAGCGAAATCAGAACAACTTGCGATTATCTGTTGCAGAAATGTTCTTGTGCTTGCAACAATATTCCTGTGAGTTACTAAACAACGAGTGCAATCATTCCTGTTGCTTGTGTCATTATATCATTAGTACCTTGCAATTGCTATCATTACTTTTGGCTATTCCTATCATCACTTCTATTATTGCTTTCATTAATTCCGCTATTTTTATCTATATTTCTGCTAATATTATCAGCATTTCCTTTTTGCTGTTATATTATCTTACGAATATTGTTACAATTATTGCCATTACTTGTAACACTGATATCATTAGCACCACTGTTGGGATTATACTTTTCTCGTTGACAAAGATAATTAAATCATAGCATTGGTTTTCATTATGATAACAATTATCATTATCGTTATTATCTTTATCATTTTTATTACTATCAATATCAATAATAATAGTAATAATAATAATTTTTATTGCTACGATTACTACTGCTGCTACTACTGATAACAACAACAACAACAACAATAATAATAATAATAATAATAATAATAATAATAATAATAATAATAATAATAATAATAACAATAACAATAAGAACACTGATGATAATGATAACAATAATAACAATACTAAAAACAATAATAATGATAATAACAATAACAATAATAATAGTAATAATAATAATAATAATAACCTAAATGCTAATGACCAGCAGTCACAAAAGGGCACCCTTTACCTTCGCCTCATCCTTAATCAGCACAATTCACCAAATCAATTCATGCAAACTCGAGTCT
>BOPN01002909.1:15000-17500 GCA_017312705.2 Penaeus japonicus | reverse complement strand
TTTCAAAATTTGAAAATCCCATTGTTCATTTTTGTTTACCTCAGTAGCCCTCTAAAGTGACCGCCCGAGACACCCTTTGAATGGGCGGTCATTTTTATTCAACGAAAATTTGAAGCCTAAGGGAAGGGATTAGTAACAGGGATTAAGATCAGGTATTTCGACCGCTTTGTAGTCGGGTCACGTAATGCCAGGTAGGTAATTGTTTAGATATTTGTGAAATGTTTACGACATAAGGGGGAAAAGAGCGGTTTAGCGAATAAATTGTCTAGTTGAAGTGTGATTTCGTCATAATGCTCTTCATATGTTTGAAAATATATATAACTGGATATTTATTCATTATTGTTAGATACCCTGGAAGCAGTGATATTTTCTCAAATCATTGACAATTGGCCATGTTAAGACAGACATATCGAAATATCGAACATAGAATGGCAGTCTGCTGTAAAATGCACTGAAATCAATATCATGATCCAAAAGTTAAAATCTATCCCGTAACTTCATTAAATAAAATCCGTCCAAAATATATGAAGTTTCTAATCAATTCGCACATACTAACAGTTGTTTCAAGTGCGTTTAATTCAGTGTTTTGAAATATATAACAAATGCACGGATAAATAAATGTAACTGATGTTTAAATACATCTTGTTGAGTTTGCCTAAAAGTTCCATTTGTCCCTCAATAGAAAACGTAAATTGCTGAATGCATTTGAAGTCTTGTTAAATTACCAGTTCATTGACTTCTGATCATCATTCATTCCAAAAATGCAGGCATCTCAGAGAAGATTTCACTATCTTGACCATATATATTGTGTAAAGATATAACCAAACGTCGAAATTACTTATGAATGAAATTAGAACGTATACTAGAAAGACATTCAAATAGAAAATACAACTAGTAGTAAATCTACGTTGATTGTATATCACCATCAAAACCATGCAGATTGATCCTCTCATTGAAATATACATCGGTAGTTAGTGTATATAGAATATATATGTCCAGTTGACAAAAATGACTGCATTCCACCGACTCGAACGCACAATTGGAGAATATGACGTCACGGAAAGCGTAAGAGGTTGTCAAGTAGCCAAATATTTGGCTGCTTGAACTTTCTTATTCTCAGTTGTATTTAGTAAATGGTCTTCCATAAAATTTTACACAGACCGATATTAAATTTTGTTCTTTCTCAGATCCACCAGTTGATAATCCGTGATGTATACATATTAGGTGACATATGCAACCTACTAAATAATAGTAACTGACAACGTTACACCATATATGACACAGATTATGTACGAAATTCCTACGGGATTGCAATTCAAGAAACTACACATTCAATAACTACCTATAAAAGCTAAACGTGAATTGAACCGAATTCAAACAACATGAGACGCGTAACCCGCACAAATAATTCTCTAATCATCCTTCCATCTCCGTAAAATAAGCGAGAGAAGCGAGCGGCGCCGCAGTGCGCATGCGCGTCTCTCACAGCTGAGAGTTGAGCGTCTGGCGGAAGAACCCGAGCAGGGGGACTTTCATGGCTTATTTTCTTCGCTTTTTGCGCGATGTGACTCGTTCCGGATTTCTTTCCTTTACTACCACAGCGCAGGAGTGAGAGAGGTGAGGTTCTAAGGGGTGATCGGTGCTAGTTACCGAGCAGTAGACGGTGAAATAGGCCTTAATGAGGGCAGAAGACTTTACTATGCTTTCGGGAGATTCAATTTTGAAAATCTCACCTACGAGTTACCACTATTTACACCTTCCTTCCTTATAAACTCCTTCTCTATACACATATTCCATGACTCTAGAGTGCGTGTCTCAACAATTTCATATCATCTGAGGTCGAAATCGAGCCGAAAAGAGCGAAAAAAACGACACAACCAAAACGACAGAATTCTTTTCACACTTAACATTCCAAAGTGTTGCATTTCACGTTATTTTCCCCACTTTTTCCCTTTCCCGAGCGCGAGGTTTCGAGTGCCGAGGGAAGAGGGAAGTGTGGGAGAATTGCTTAAGCAAGTTAGCAAGCATAATTATAATTAGTTTTTGGGTAAGAGAATATGTTTTCATACGGCCTATATACAGGGCTACCTCGTTAAAAAAAGAAAAAAAAATTGTTCATGGAATTTTGTATGGTGTGATCTACCTACCTTCTCCCTATTCATAACCCAGTATCGGAAGAATGCTATTGTAATATAGATTGTATTTCATTTAGTATGTCTCTTATATTATTCTGTTCTTTCCCCCTTGTAGCTTGTCCCTCTGTTCCTCCCATTATGTGAGACCTGTTTGATCATGTGAAGAAATACCAAATATAGACTTAGTGAAGATATTTCTGTGCGTGTGTTGACTGTTCTGTGTATTGGTTAGGTTCTTGTGAGTGCTATGTGAACTGGAGGTTATTTCTGTATTATCAGAATGGTGGGTTTTAGTTTGATGTAGAATGTACATGGTTTTAGAGAGAGAGCAGCTTTGTTATAGACTTGTGTAGATGATTGCAGTA